>JAOBBB020082213.1:0-13673 GCA_025331005.2 Zoanthus gigantus
ATTGGCCGAAAATTAAAAACAATTTAAGAACAAGCTCAGGCTGAGGCTGAAAAAAAGTGAAAATGTTTCTAGTTGAAACTTTACTGAATCTTGTAGTTTATGTTCGCAATGTGCACATTCAGTGAAAACACAGAAGCACCGCTTCCCATTTATTATTATATCTGCTATTCTCCCAAATGATACAAGTATTTATGGAATATTAAAAGTTCCTCGAACGATCAGTTTCAACTGTTACACATGTATGTTTCAACAATACTGTACAAGAATGAACAAAGAAAAATTTCAAACCGCTCACAGAAATAAGAACAAATTAAGAACAAATTGAGGCTGACGCAGCCAAAAAATTAAGAACAATGAGCCTCGGCAAAATTTACTGGTTCTTATAAAAAAAAAAGCGTGTATTACTTCTAGATTTTTGGATAAACATTGGCTGCTTTTTTTATATAGTTTGGTTTCATATTGGATACGGCAATTTATCAGTGTAGTTGAACTTTACAGTTACAAACAGTTACATCTCTTCATAACAACGTTCTTCAAACAAAGAGCCCAATCGCATTGCGTGCTTTCACTTGGTTGCCCTTTCAGTACCTTGACATGCGTTATCGCTTTCAAGATGCTATTCCTTGCTGAATTAGCTTTCCTCTTCTTTTAGGCAAATGAAATGCTGACCTTTTATGCTGCAAAACGTTTATAAAAAAGAAATATTACTCCACTGTAGCAGTTTAAAAAGAAAAGGTGAGTAGACTTTAGAAACATACGAAAGCGACACTGGCGGCAACCCAGAGCGTAGATCTCTTATCATTGACGTAAGTAGTGTAAGGAGCTGACGTTTCGACCGTTAGTCCTTTCATTATAGGAACACAACTCGTAATTAAAGCAACTTAAAGCTGCAGAATTTATGATCATTGCCAAAGGAAGGGTAAGGAGCGAGTTCAAGCAACCAAAAACAAAACTCGTAATTTTGACATTTTAGGGTTACATCTTTAATATGATCTTTGTCGCAGGGCAGTAACCAAGGTATCGAACGTTAGTCCTTCATTAGAGCAACGTGTATGTTTATATTGATAGTTTCATAGTATTTGTCTTTCTAAAAAAATATCTTTTACAGCAAAATACTATTAATGTTTCCAAATTCTTATATCTTATGTGATTTCATTTTAAAAAAAGGCTGAATGTAATGGTTCATTCAGGACCGGATAAAGATTGTTATGTAAGGGACGAAAGGTGCGTCGAGTCAATCCATTTTATATTGTCCGAGAAAAGCACAAAATTCAGTAGAATCTTGACACAGAATTCAAGTAAATCTTGGCATAGAATTCAGGTGAATCTTGGCACAGAATTCAGGTGAATCTTGGCACAGAAAATAGAATTCAGGTGAATCTTGGCATAGAATTCCGGTGAATCTTGGCACAGAATTCAGGTGAATCTTGGCATAGAATTCAGGTGAGTCTTGGCATAGAATTCAGGTGAATCTTGGCATCGAATTCAGGTGAATCTTGGCACAGAATTTAGGGGAATCTTGGCATAGAATTCAGGTGAATCTTGGCATAGAATTCAGGTGAATCTTTTGACTTAGTTGAAAGCATAATCCCTTCCCACCTTTCCCTCCCTCTCTTAGTTAAGAATCTCAATTGCTGGTTAGGAAAACAGGTAACTGTTACACCTACAATGCTTTTAAGTTTGGGACAGGAATCATACTTTACTGGTTAGAGCAAAATTTGAATCATGGTGGCCTGCATTCAAACCCAGTGCCTCTGACTACTGAGTGAGCAGCTTTTTTTCTCTTTTATATTATTTTTTAGTGAAAACGGATAATTTTAAAGGCAAATATGTGGACATGTTCTCAATTCCACCAGTTTCTCGGTCCGGGAGCACCTTTTAAATACCGTTGGGAGGCAGGGTAGATGGGATTAGAGAAGTCAACATAAAGTATATGAGTTTGGTTAGTCTTTCAAAAACCCATATACGTTATGTAGCCTTTTCTTGTTTATATCTAGTTCGTTACTTTTTTTGTCGACAAGATCTTCAACATCCAACGCTAGCAGAGAACGTTAATTGTTTGGTTTTCGTTACTTGAAGATGAGCTGCAAGGTTATCGTGAACGAAGTGAAACCCAACAGCAACTCAATTATAGTGTCAATGTATAAAGTACATTGTATTCCACATCCTGCATGCACAAACTATAAAAAAACCTAGGTCTGTTCAAACTTATTACAACATTTGATTTTCTTGAAATTGTAATACACCGTTAAGCCTGGTCCTCACTACGACATAAGCATAAGCATATACGTAAGCATAACGAGTCTTATGTCGTAATGAGGACAGCCGCGACATAAGCATAAACACAAGATTATCAAACTCTTCTGTTCTTCTTGTGCTTATGCTTATGGTTATGCTGCTTATGTCGCTAGTGAGGACAACACTGACATAAGCATATGAATGAATTAAACCATTCAGCCAATCATAGGCTGGCTCTAGTTTCCCTCACAGAAATCCAACCAATTGCGAGTAAGTACAGTTCGTCCGCCATCTTGTTTTATGTGTTGGAGAGAGAGTATGGTAACTAAATTTAGCTTTGCGCTTGCGTACAACGTTACGCTTATGTCGCGGTTGTTCTCATTACGACATAAGCTCGTTATGCTTATGCTTATGTCGTAGTGAGGACCAGGCTTTAAACGGTGGGCTAGGGCGAAGATAATTAAATCATGACTTGTAAGTGCTTGTTTGAGACAGCTTCAGTCTGTTCACAAGTCTATATAAGAACAAAACAAATGACCTCGCTATCCTAGGAGTCCTTGTAGCTCAGGAAGGTCGTGGGTTTGTAAAAAGAAAACAGATGTTGGTAATAGAAACAATGAATTTCATTTGTTTTTGGTAAAAGGTTTTTAAAATTTTCACGCCTTGTCTTTAAACAGTTATAAAGATAGACTGGAGTCTATACAACAAAATCAAACAATCATAGATTTGTGACGATCTAAAATACTTATTTACTATTTACGTCAGAGACTAGAAAACAGCAGAACACTGGTAAAACGTTTACTTCCTTGCTTACCCGACGTTTTTACACTGCAGACCTGTTTTACAAGGACCACAAGCTGGCTCCACCGTCCCTCCCACGTAAATCTGATGGAAAAGATTAATTGGACCACAAGATTCAAATTCGTCTAACATTGGCTTGCACACAGAAGTGTGTGGATTGACCGTGATTTCTCGAACGCAGCAAGAACTGGAGCCCAGACAATCTTTTGTCTTGTCGCAGTATGTCCCAGGGCTTCCTTGATTTACTCCCTTAGTGCATCGACCATATTGACACGCATGATCCTTACAGCATGTGCCTGTAGATAGCAGAACTTATGGTCATGCAAAACGAGTTAAAGTAGAGAGTAGAGAATGTGAAGTAGGAGGGAAGGAAAAATAACGGGATAATGAAAATGATTATGATGAGGATTATGGTGATGATGATGCTGTTGATAATGATGATGGTGATGATGGTGATGATGATGACGGTGATGGTGATGGTGATGGTGATGATTATGACGATAACGATGATGATGATGATGATGGTGTTGATAAGGGCGATAGTGATGACGATAGTGATGATGGCGATGATGATGATGATGATGTGATAATGAGGACGATAATGTGATAATGATGACGATGATGATGATGGTGATGATAATGATAATGATGATGATAGCATTGTGAAACAACAACAATCAAAGTATTCGTTTTCTTCCAAGCATAAATTTAAGAATCAATAATTTATTGCTTTTTATTAAAGACGAATACTTGTGTTAACACAACTACTTTGATTAACCCTGGTAATTGTTAAAAATCTATAATTCTTTTTTATTTGCATCAGCTCCAGCAGACGATGGTACTTATTTACCTACCCATGAAAGATGAGTTAACTTAGGCGGGAAAAAAGGCCACACAAAGGTTCAAATCTCAGCAGAGCCAGGATCGAACTGGGGACCTTGTGGTCAAAGGAAGAGATCTTACCGATTGCGCCAACCATACCCGCCCTAAAAACGACAGTGCTGATAATAATTTAGAAATAAATCGAAAAAATGTCATACTGTTAACATCCTCAACGATGTTCACAACTTAAACATATTAAGTTTATCGGAATCATATTTCTACTTTATAAACAAACATCGTTTACCTATGAAATAACACTCTTCCTGTTCTTTGCGACACTTTCTGCACAAATGTACATCACAATATTGTTCCTCAGGGCAAGGCTTGTTCACATTGCACTCGTCATATGCCACGTGAGACTGGTAGCCCCACGGTGACAAATGGAACACATCAGGGGACAAGTATTGCTAGAAAGAGAATAACTAATAGGACTATGAAAAACAAAACGACGCGTCAAAGTTTATAAACGGAGCAGGCGTGTAGCACAGTTTCTAAGTGCGCTGCCTTCTGTGCTGGAGGCCCCCAGTTCGATTCTCAGTGACTCTAACGTCTGTTCCGACTTTTCTCTGATCTGCGTTTCTTATGTTTGCGTACTTTTTGTTCTTTGCTGAAGTTGACTGTAAGAACACTGTAAGCCCAAACCCATAAACCCCGAACGAATCAATAAATTATTATTATTAGTCTATTAATTTAAAATCCATGAGGCCGAGAAGAGGTGTAATTTTTATATTATCACACAGATTTTACGAAAAATAAAAATAAAGTGAGCACAAACTCTTATTATAGATGCGCTTGATTAGGAAAACAACACAGTCTTCTTGAATGCGACATCTGAAAACAGGCCTCTAATAGAACATCCAATGAGAATGCAGGTCCCAGTTCCTCAAAACCGATTAGCGCTAACCCAGGGTTAATGTTTCAATCCATGTTCCAGTTTCCCACCTTCAATATATTGCTTTGGTCTGAAATTTTGGAGCTGACTCGTTTCTTATTATAACAAAACTGAGTAGTATTTTGTAAGCAATACAAGGCTTTGGTTATGAAAAAATTACTCTTTGAATTTTGTCTTGATCCACGATTTAGTTAATCGGAGTTTTGAGGAACCGGGCCAAGGATTCACAAGAGCCTGCTTGATGGGTGATATTGACCCATTCAAGCAAAATTAACAATCACAAAAGATGAACTAGCATAAATTACACCTATAATAATATAAATGAAAAAATTACTTGATTCTGATTGGTCACGAGCAGTGCAATTCTATTTCTTTGTAATTCTGTGCAGAAATTTGTAATTTCGTGCAATTACAATCTCAAAGCTAATAATCCAATCAAAATGCAGAAGTTTCTATGACGACGATTGAGGCATGAATTGTCCGTGCACGCATGAATTATCACGTTGTCACTGTCAAGTCACTATTTTTTTATAACTTTTTCAGTATATGATTTAACATGTAATCGAACCTTTTACTCGTTCAATATGGAATTATTTTGCACTTGTGTGTTTTAAAAAGCTCAAAACACACTCGTGCAAATTAATTTCATATTGAAATCGTAAAGGTTCGATTACATATACTAACACTTTAAAAGCCTTCATTAGGGCCGGTGACTCAAAAACTCCATTAAAACACTGTTCCTAATATATGTAATTGTTCATAATCAGCTTTTCTCGTTGTTCAGCGCTTCGAAAAATAAATTTAAAAAATGACATATTACAAAGCTACTGGGTTACGAAATCATATAAAATTAATGTCCTGACTGAGTGTCATATACTATTTTCCAAAAACGTCAACCAATTGCAATGAGCGCAAAATAACAAAATTTTAGTTGACTACAACCATCAGCTACACTTTAAGCTTTTTGACAAAAAGAACAATATACAAAAATTCGCATTATTATTACGTGGGACAGAAAAACCGGGTAGAGTCGTAAATCTTTGTTGCTCCCGCACTAAATGCGATGAATTGAATGCAAGCTTGCGAAGTGTGAAAAGGGTTGTAGACAGTTTCTAAGCTGTGTAGATTTGATTTTAAAAAATCTGTGCTGTGTGCTTTTTGATGAAAAAAAAAATTTGTATTGGAAGGATTCTGTAAAAGGCAATCTTTGTTTTATGTGGGAATTAACTTGAAAACATTATGTTATATGGATTTGGAAGAAGCAATTTTTGTGCTGTTTGGGTTTGGTCGAAGACAATCTTTGTATTGTATTGGTTTTGTTCAAGACATATTCTTTGTCTGTCCGTGTGGATTTGGTAGAAGACAATTTTGTGTTGTATGGGTTTGGTGAAGAGATTCTTTGTCTTTCCGTGTGGATTTGGTAAAAGACAATTTTGTGTTGTATGGGTTTGTGAAGACATTCTATGTTTGTCCGTGTGGATTTAGTAGAAAACAATTTTGTGTTGTATGGATTTGGTGAAGGCATTCTTTGTTTGTCCGTGTGGATTTGGTAGAAGACAATTTTTTTGTTGTGTTGGTTTGACTGAAGACATTCTTTGTTTGTCCGTTTGGATTTGTTAGAAGACAGTTTTTGACGTTTGGATTTGGAAAAAGATATCTTTTTACTCTGTAGATTTGCTAGAAAATTGTTTTTGTGGTATTTGTATTTGGTAGAACACAAATTTTGTGTTGTGTGAATCTGGTAGAGGAAATATTTCTGCTGTATGAATTTGGACGAAGAAACCTTTGTTTTGTTTGGATTTGGTAGAATACAACCTTTATTCTGTGTGGCGTTGTTGTAAGTCAATACGCATGCGGCGTGTTTGCCATGCTGTGCATAAGAATCGAATCAGATGAAGCAATGAACTGCATCAGTATTTGAGAAAAAAGGAGCATGTTTCAAACGGGATAGTTGCGCTGTATCGAACAAGTGACATTGATTCAGTTATGCCTCCTCTGTGAATTGTTCTAGCAAGATTAGTTTACCAGCAAAAGTAGCTATATATAATTTAGCACAACAGAAAGCACAAAGTTAATCATGTCAGATGGGTTGTATGTGGTTGTAAACGCTTCGCCCTTTCTAATACGGATTTTGCAACCACTTTTAGTAAACGCGTTTTTTTTTACCTGAATTGTAAAACAACATTCCCCTTAGCATATATATATTTTTCATTATACAGTTCCCTCAATAAGATTGATAGAAAACACACCTGAAAAAGTTGATTGGGACCAAACCACATTTTGAACACACCGAATTAGTCATGAAAGAAAGCGGACGGCTTTTGCTTTACTTTTGCTTACCTTTCGGTTATCATCAAATATTTGCCTTGTTTTGTGAAGATATTAATTAGAGAAAACTTTAGTTCTGTTTCTTTCATATAAACAAACTTCGTAGCTGATCTACCTCAAGTTTGCTTTAAATGTTAAGCACTTACCCTCTTTTCTAAAACAATATTGATAGGTTTTCTGCTGGAAGTCTTATGCCTTTTCAAGTTTTTCCCGCCTTCAGTGATATTCGCCAGGACAACAAAAAACAGAGCTGTTATGTTCCAACTTTTTACTGCCATTTCTCCGTTTTTTCATTTTGTTTTGAGTGGTTAAAAAATTGAAGCATTTTCAATATCTTTACTGAACTGATTAATCTTTTATAAGCTAGTGAATAACTCCAAAGCGTAGTTTTCGAAAACGTAATTCAAAGTTTTTAATTTTAGCCAATTTTAAGAATTTTCTTCACTGTAAAAATCAAGACAATTTATATTTTCTGCTTGAAAAACTAAGCTGAGTTACGTAATACAACAAACTAACTATACTAAAAATATGGTAAAAACTGTAAAAATAGAATATTTCATTTTGTTTATACATGTAGTTGTTGTTCATTATCTTTGTTGTTATTTTTTGTTGCTCTAATAATATTTTACTTAGTTGTTTTGTTTAGCTATGACAGAGAAATACGGCATTTGTTTGCCATAACATTTCTTATTTCAAAAAACTCAGAATTACCGTTGCGGTTCAATAGTACAACCTGGCTCGGTGCGGGTACCATAAAGGAAATGGGGTAAGCATTTAGCCAAGGAATGAAGAAAAAGCTTTCAAACCTCATTGGAATATTTACAAACATTTTTACAACTCAAACTTTTTCTCTTAAAAAGTATTTGAATACCACTTTATCTTACTTGCGAACTTGCGCTATTAAATTTCCCTTTTTTCCATATTATCGTATAATACTATTATAAAGATCGTAAATTATTTAAAGCCGAATGAAAAAGTAATTACTAGCATACAATATTGGTAAAGTCCGTGATTTATCTCCGAAAGAAAGAAGAAAGACATTTCCCTGCGCTTCAAATCCTTTTTAGAAGGATGCGAATCATTCTCTCGAATTTAGCATACGGGGCAAACTTTCTTTTTTATCTCGCTGTATTATTTCTTCCATCGGGCAAAACAAACGCAAGGAAACTTCGATTAAGGAGAAGTTCAGATCGAGGTGACTTTTCGTCAAGGGTAAGGGTATTGTGAAAATAAAACCGGTTTTTTAACCCTTTACAAAGTTAAAATAAAGCAACAGTTGACTATAAATTTCGATAGGAAAAACTTTTAGATTCCGTTGTTGCTCATTGAATTTTTAGCTGTGTTTTAGTTGTGTTCGCGCCGCATTAACATTGTTTGTAATGTTTATTTCTTAACGAAATAACAAAACAACTAGCATGTTTAATTGGAAATAAATGGCTCACGCGTTGATTTCGCATATGTAAAATAGTGTGACCCTCTGTTGCTTAAATATAAGCCACGGATCTCTCAAATAGTGTTGCTAGCAAAAAAAATTAGGACTCAATCGTTTTTACTGTGCATTCTCGGGATACCAAAAACGTTTTCTCTAAGTTGATATCTTTTGTGGAGTTGGTGAAAAAATGGGGAAACCACTTTTTTTAGATATTCGTTACTTTTTTAAAAAGTTTATTCTTATAACTTGTATTTTGTATAACAGAATTTGCTTTCTATGTCGCCTTTTGACTCACGGGTTCCCGTATATGAAGATAATGTGAAAGCCGAACCGCGCATGCTCTCTCCTGGCTATTATTCACAGGAATGTAACGCTCACAAACCATGCGAGACAAGTAAGTTTATTGTAACGATTCCAAACTCTATGCTTTCCCGAATTCTAGTAATAATAGTAAAAGCGAAAGAAGTCGAGAAAACTAGTTACTTTCTCTTAGTTGTGATGTAACGGTCATCAGTTGAGCATGATAACTCATAAAAGCTGAAAAATCCTCGCTCTCGCTCGGTGGACCGCTTTTACGATTTCACATTAACCCTCGTTCACTCCCATGGATTACATAAACAAACTCAAAGTTTGATGAATGAATTCAGAGCTAACAAGTACCGTACCTGTTGTTAGGTAGTTTTATAACTTAATCCAATTTAGCAAAACTCTCCATTAACGGTGAAGTGCGCATGCTAAATGAGATGTAGCAAAATATCTTCTATCTTACGTCTTTTCAAGCAACTCCCATTTTCATTTTAACGATGCCTCTCTTGTTGAAATCCCTAACGAAGAACTGAATGCTAGAACTGAGCTATTTTTGTTTGAATCTATCGGTATAGTAGAATAACTCTGTAAAGTTTATTCTTAAATTTTAGGTCGATAAATAAATGCAGAAACAAAGGAAAGTCTCTAGAAAAGGTTCAATACCGTGATTGCTGTTGAAATTGTCAGCGGTATTCAAATAATGGTATGACGCAGTTACGATATTCATAGCATAAATATGGCAGTGCGGTTCAAAACCTTGATATTTTTTTTGCCCATCTATGTATTTTATAGCAGCCAAAACCCGCACAGTAACCTTGCTTTTCCTCTTTTTAATCTTTCTAATATCGTAATTTACGTCATATATTTTAAAAACAACCGCTGACATAACATATTGAGCCGCCGATCAAATCTTGTCGATTCGTTACAAAACATCAAATCTTTTTGAACTGCTCGACTAACAGCTTAAAAAACTTCATATAGTTGTTCTACTATGCCTAAATGTTCAAACGATAAAAAGTCAGTTTTAGGGTTCAGCTCTCCTTTAAACATGTCCGCAATTAGAGTAAAAAGCTCACGTTTCAAGCGATAGCTCCTCGTCAGAGCGACTGTTAAAGTCTTCCCAGGGTTCCTGCACGCCTATCGTCCTTTTTCATTCATTAGAATTGCTGTCTCCGGTCGGTTGCGTAATGCAACTTCGTTGCGACAGAAACGAACCTATCTGGGTCACTTTTATTTTCAACTGGTTTTAAGTTTGGCTTATAATGAAATTTCTAAACCAGTGCTTACGTGGTTTATGACTGATTTATTTGGGCTTGCATTTTATTTTACTCATGTTTCACCTAATAAGTGTACCTGTCGTTGAACAATTGTGCGAAAAATTGCTTACTTTAACATTTTTTATCTCCTCCTAGGTAAATACTGTCACATGTTTTTATGTGTTCATTGTTTGAAAGAAAACGTAGCCTGCACACAAAATGGTCAGTGTTGTGCTGGCCAGTGCACCTACGGTCGATGTAAGAAAGACGCGCCCGGGGGGGCGCCTGGCACATTTTGTGACAGACACGACGACTGCAAAGATCCTAAGGGGACGTGTTGCGTGCGGTGAGTGACAAGCTCCGCTGTTTGAAAGTAGAAGTATCATAAACAATCCATTTAACATCTAAAATAGGCATTGTCCATTTTTGAGCTTTCTTTAGGAGTGGGGCTGGTTCTAAACAGATAGTTTGGAGTGCTTAACCAAAATTTAACCATAACCAAATTTTCCCCTAAAGTTAAGTTAGTGTGAGGTGTGTCTTTATTCATACAAGTCTTTCACGACCAGTTTTGTTTGATTTCTAGAGAACAAGCAATCAACCCTCATATTTCTATCTGCAAACCCCCGTTAGAGGAGAATATGGTATGCGGACCGATTAATTTCTTCAAGAACGTTTACATTGGGGCACAAGTCCAGAAGGCGTGTGGGCCGTGTAAGGAGGGACTCGTCTGCAAACAAATTGGGTAAGATCTGGAGCTACTTGTTTGAACTCAAGTTGCATGCTTTTGTTATTGTCGTTTCATATTTTAAACTGATGAAAAAGGAAGCAAGTCAGTTTTACTTGGCCCATCTATGCCACTTTAGAGCGATTAGCCTAATTTTTATCAGAGGGTGCCGTTACGCATGGAGCCAATGCAAGTAATAATGAATATTGACGATTACTTACACCGTTGTTGGTCAATTGACGTCAGTTATCCTATAAGCTAAATTCTTTAAGATCCAACTGGCCCATAGAGCCGGCGTTTATTTCGGTTTCTGCAATGTTAAGCGGACGAGAGTCTTTGACTCCCCCTGGACGGGACACTAATCTATTGCAGGTTAGCTCTTCGCAGACCTTGGAACTCATTTACCTACCCCGGAAAGATATAAAGCTGAGTTAGCTTAGATGGAAAAGAAGGTCACACAAAGATTCTTTTCTAGATTTCTTAAACGAGATGGTAACCTCTTTATTATTTATACAGTTCTATGATGTAACGTGTAATTTGGACAAACTCAGGTCGGAACTGAAATGATTGTAGACTTCAAAGTGTAAGGAAGGTGATGGTTCGAGCGTTTGCCGTCTGTCAAAGCCACGAAAGGAGTTAAACAGGGGAGCAATTGAGGACGGTTTATAGGAAGGAATAGGTTGATCATTTATTAGGGTTATGGTTAAAGTTAGGATAAGGTTTAGTTTTACCTAGGTGGAAGGGAAAAGTTAGGTTGATCATTTATTAGGATTAGGGTCAAGATTAGGATTAGGGTCAAGGTTAGGATAAGGTTTAGTTTTACCTAGGTTGAAGGGAAAAGTTAGATTGATCATTTAATAGGGTTAGGGTCAAAGTTAGGATAAGATTTAGCTTGGGTTTGGTTGATCATTAATTAGGGTTAGAATCAATGTTAAAGTAAGGTTTGATTTTACTTTTGGGTGCGAAGAGCTTGAATAGCGACTTCTTGTTGTTCATTCTAGTGAAATGTCTTTTGCCAATTTTGCAGAATATTTGGAGTACACGAAATTTGTCAAAAAGAGGATGAAAGGAAAAGAAAGTGATGTAAAGAAACTAAATAAGTGAATACTCTTTAACTTTTAAGGCCAAGGTAAATTTGGATGCATTAATATTGTTGGTCACGATGATGCAAATACATCAATTTATATTGTCATCTGTCAGACTTGATCTTAATTCTGTAGCCGATGCAGAATATGAAACAATTTTCTTAAGTGCTTCAGTCTTGCGGAAGGTATTATACATATAATATCTAGAGTGCATCGGAACGGAATACAGGGAAATATACAGAAATTACACAATTTTTAAACCTCGAGAAAGAATGATACATACTGAATCTATGAGGCCCAGAGATGCCATAGTCTAATTATCACACGAAAAAATAAATAACGTTAAGAATTGCTAACTTAAAACGCACTTATAAAACAAGAAACTTTAATATATTTTTCGCTTCTAGTGGAGTAATGAAAAGACCTAGTAGCCAATTAAAATATAAGATTTGTAATAACCTATTAGTTGGATGATACTAATCACGTGATCTGATATCAAGCGATTGACCAATCGCGTGGCGTTAAAGTTATCCATCCCAGACTACTGAAGATGACGGAAAGCCAACAATACAACAACCATGACGCACGCAATGTACGAGTAAAAATATTGAGATCGCAACATAATCAATAAAGGAAGAATTAGTAAGACTTTTCCTTTTTAATTTCAAGGCAAATTAATATAGTTCTAATTTACCGTAGCTGGATATACTAACTAAAGTTTTGCAAGACGTTACTTAAGAAGACTGCAATACGTTGAATTTCAAGCTAACGAATAAATGCTATTGCTGTCTAAGTTACTAAGACTGTTGTAAAATTGTAACAAATTTAAAAAATTCTATAAAATTTTAGCTTTCCGTATCAACGTCATCATCAGAGATTTAAAGCCAAGTAGACAAATATACCATAGCATTTATTCGTTTTATATATTTTATACCATTCTGTTAAAGGACAAATTCATTAGATTAGTCTCACTTAACAGTTTTTCAATTTCTAGAACGCAAAAATTATATTCCCGATCATAAGAAAGTATTTAAATGATAAACTAAACATTTACCTTAGAACCAAACGGCTCAGGCAGCCCATTAAAACTTATGGATACTCCTTGAAAATTAACATGTGAACAAAATGACGACAGGAATTCCCGCAATTTGCCTTCTGGGATTGATAACTAGAGAAGGGTTGGGCGAGCAGTTTTGGTTACTAAAAAAACGGTAAATTTGGATGCATTGACGTTGTTAGTCATGATGATGCATGCAAATACATCAATTTATATTGTCATCCGTCAGACTTGATCTTAATCTGGTGGCCAATGCAATTAATGTAAGAAAAAATATTCTTCAGTGCTTCATTCTTGCGGTAGGTATTATATATGTGATATCTAGAGTGCATCGGAACGCACTACAGGGAAATATACAAAAACTGCACGGGATGCCTGCCGTCATTTTGTTCACATGTTAAATTTCGAGGAGTATCTACAATTTTGAATGGACTGACTGAGCCGTTTGGTTTCTAAGGTAAATGTTTAGTTTATAATTTAGAGACATTTTTATGATCGGGAATATAATTTTGCGTTCTAGATTATATTCCCGATCATAAAAATGTCTCTAAATGGGGAGTCAGGTTGGCGTAGGGGTCATCAGTCGCGCCTCCGATCCCACCTCTACGACCCGGGATCGAGTCCGCATGTGGGCTGAGATTTGTCGATCTCAATCTGACTCCGAGGGTTTTT
>JAOBBB020082275.1:0-13672 GCA_025331005.2 Zoanthus gigantus
ATATGACTAATTTTGAGTATGGACAGCCTGTGATTTTACTAGTTCGGTTTTGCATGTTTCACCGGCCGTTTTTCTCTTTTCGTTTTGCTCGTTAAGGTCGCTTTTGTTGTTTTGATCGTTTAGTTTTGGATTTTAAGGTAGTTTTGGGGACAGAATTCAAATAGTGAGCGCAGGTATAAAACCTGTAAGTTTTAACTGCAACTTTTATTTTTGTCAATACTAGCTCTTGGAGAAAGCAAAAAAAGGTGACTAGAACAATATGATGATAAAATATTTTAGAAGTTTCTTTAACCTTGGTTAGTTAATGCAACTCTGACTGAAGTTTTTGAGTTGAGTTGATAATGTTTTGCTTCCTTTTTCTACTGCCATTTAAGTAATCCATGGTTCAAGATGAGTGATCATTTGATTTTCAATCAAAATGCTACGTTTGTTCTGTATGTACAAATTGTGAACAGCTAAAAACATGAATTTGTTAAAATCTTGAATGGCCCAATATCTGCTAACAATTTTGTAGGGAACTCGATTACTTGATACAATCTTTCATTTTCTGGTGGGTTTGTAATATCAAACATAAAACTTGTCATCCAATTTTAAAACTGAGGTCTTCATGCATTATTGCTCACTGCAGATTTTTGCAGTACCAAACGAAAGGACTGATTGCACCACTGGTAATCAAATCAGTTTAAAACCAAACAGAAAATGCAAGTAGATAAATGCCAGGCAAATTTCGGCCAAACATAAAATCGATCAAAACCAAACATTGCCAATTCTTCACTTCCACTGTTGGTTGTAGCTATCCTGGTACCATTCCTGGGTTCCTTGTCCCCCCTGACCACCATAGTTGTAGTTGTAAGAGTCCTGCTGAAGTGGCTGTTGAGCAATTGGCTGTGCACCCCATTGCTGGCTCTGCTGACCACCATATGATCCCTGGCCTCCTTGATTATATCCACCCCCCTGGTTGTATCCACCACCCTGACCATAACTTTGATTTGATGCAGTAACCCTTTTCTTAGGCTCTGGGTATCCAACTGGAGCTTGAGGGTTATCAGCCCCATACTTTCTCTTGCCAGGTGCTAATCCACCTCGACCACCTGGTCCTCCCCCTCGGCCTCCTCTTGGACCACCCCCACGAGGTCCACCTCTAGGACCACCCCTACCACCTCTTGGTCCTCCACGCTGGGGTGGAGGCGTTGCACCTCCTCGTCCACCACGACCTCCACGAGGTCCTCCCCTACCAGGCCCACCAGGTCCACCTCTTCCACGGTATCCCCCACGACCACCTCTCTGACCACCTCCTCCACCACCACCACCACCGCCGCCACCATAACCCCCACCATAACCTCCCTCATTACCATAGCCTCCACTGTTCCCGCCGCCACCAGCATAGTAATCATCATAGTAATTATCACTATATCCATCATATCCGTAGCCACCACCATAACCACCACCGTAATCGTCACCATAACCACCACCATAGCCACCATCATACCCACCATCGTAGCCACCTCGACCACCACCACCGCCACCACGTGGGCCACCTCGCCCTCTAGGGCCACCTCGTCCTGGCTGGTTGAGCACACCAAATCCTGACTGTCCATGACGCTTGTCCTTATTAGCTGGTTGTGGTTTAGCAAGGGAGACCTCTAGTCTCAACTCATCCATTTCTTTCCCGTTCATTTCCTCAATGGCTCTAACAGCATCTTTTCTATCAGTGAAGTGGACAAAAGCATAGTCCTTGATCTTTTTGGTTCTCTCAACTGGTCCAAACTCACTAAATTTGTCTTGGATCTCCTTTTCTCCAAGGTTGGGTGAAATGTTTCTCACATAAACAACTTTTACCTAACAGTAAAAAAATGAAAACATTACAACTGGTTCTCTAATGGTAGTAAGACATGGTGTTAGGGAAAATGAAATGACAATTTTGAGAAGGACCTAGAAAGCAATGGTGAGAACAATGTGTGGTGCAAAACTGAAGGAGAAAAAGAGGACAGAGGACCTAATGGAGATGTTGGGATTGAAGTTAACAGTGGTTCAGATGGCAAAGGCAAATGGAGTGAGATGGTACGAGCATGTATTGAGTAATGATGGACATGTTTTGAAAAAACATTGGAGTTTGAAGTGAAGGGCAAGAGGAAGCGAGGACGACCAAGAAGACGTGGAAGACACAAGTGGAGAAGGAGAGCAAGAGTGCTGGTTTGAAGAAGGATGCCTTGAATTGAGTGAGATGGAGAGTGGGAGTTGGAGAGATTGTTGTTAGAGTGGGGTAAATTAGCCACCCTCGTTTTAGGGGATAAACCTGGATCAAAATTGGATTGATGATAATGGTGACAACAATTATACTTATTTTGAAGTTTTTTTTCACTTCACATATTACTTCAGTCCTCACTGACTGGAAGTACAGACAATTGTGTGCTTATCAACACTTACAGGACTAGATTAACAATCAACTTTGGGAACTGGGGCGGGTTCCTCTGATTAACTTAATCCTGGATTAAGACAAAATTTCAAGAACAATTTTTTTTCATAAGTAAGGCTTTGTGATGCTTACAAAATACTGTTAAATTTTACCAATAAAGAAACATGTCAGCTCCAAAATTCTAGCCCAAAGCAAGCCATAGAAGGTAGGAAAACAGGAACATGGATTAAAAAGTTAGCCCTGGGTTAACACTAATCGGGTTTTGAGGAACCAGCCCCAGGCCTTTTGAGTCAGATTTTAGTTGGTGGTTCAAAAGCAATATAAGTGAAATATAGAGATGTTTCAGTTATAGCTTTCACAGCAAGTTCTGAAACATCACTTTCTTCATTATTGAATAGTTTGCAAACAGGGCAGTCAACAATGATAAAAACATATTAAAGAGAACTTTTTGAGATTATTCAAGAAACCACAGGTGTCACAACAATAATAGGATGTAGGATGACAAATTTCAATCA
Organism: Zoanthus gigantus; assembly: GCA_025331005.2. Classification (NCBI taxonomy): domain Eukaryota; kingdom Metazoa; phylum Cnidaria; class Anthozoa; order Zoantharia; family Zoanthidae; genus Zoanthus; species Zoanthus gigantus. The sequence continues at coordinate 2,932 of JAOBBB020082275.1, forward strand.
AAAAACAATCTGAATGCAGGGAATTCTTGTTAAATCTTCTCAGTTCATTCCTTAATCAATAGTGAGAATTTCCTAGAACAAAAAATAAAATTTTAAAATGGGTCAAGGTTGCCACTATTTAATGGAATTATGTGAAATTCAAGGACTTTTCCATGACTTTCCATGCAGGATCTTTTCAAGCAAATCCAGGAACTTCTCTATTAACTAATTTTGAATGCTTTACACATTTTTTCTAGCTAACATCCATTCAACAAAACACATATTATACTAACAAGTTTTTTTTACTGAGATGATTGAATCCTGAGAACAAAAAACAAAGAACAGAACAGAAAGAAAAATACCTTTGACATTGTCTCCTCATCTGGCTCTTCCTGGGGATCAGCCCAATCAACTGTGACAACGATGTTTCCCCAAACTTTGATACGACCACTGGCCAACCTACGCCTTGCCAATGCTGCTGACTTGTGTGACTCATATTCCAGAAAAGCAAACCCTCGATTTTTACCTTTCTGATCGGCAGACATATACACAATCACATCAGTGAGATCAGAGGTAACTTTCTGAAACTCCTCCAAAATTTCATGCTTTGATTTCGTCTTTGGAATTGAACCAACAAAGAGGCGGTTGTTTGCAACAGATATACACACACCAAGTTTCTTTCCAGATCTTATTTCATGGTTATCAAGTTTCTTTACAGCTTCCTGGGCACCAGTTTTGTCTTGGTAGGTACAGAAAGCATAGCCTCTGTTTTGGCCAGTTAGAGGATCAATCATCAGCCTGAAGTCATAAATGGGACCACACTTTTCAAAAACCGGGATAAGCTCATCTTCATACATGTCGCGGGGAACTTTACCAATAAAAACTTGACAGCACATTTTCTATAACAAAAATAGCAACTGAATTTGATAACATAATAAATTATTTGGTTAGTTTCAAAGTAAAGATAGCATAAATGTGCTAAGTAGCTAACTTAAGGCAGTGCTGGCGAACTGGGCTTCACTCATTAAATTTATCATTAAAAAATAGTAATAGTTCACGTTAAGATGTGATAAAAAAAGGCTAACATGTTATATTGGTTAAAAACTCAAACGTTTTAAACTAAAAGTTATCTTCAGGAGTGACAGCAACCCGCATTAAGCATATATTTATGTTGATTTAAGTTATTCCCATAGGGAACAGTTGGGCAATGAAACAATTTACTTGTTTGTTTTAAGAAGGAGTCTTTTGTTTAATGAAAAGGCCTTCATGTTAACTAACTTTCATTCGACCTCAAAAAGTTCTAGCAAATGAACACGCGATGACAAAACCATGTGATAGCTCAGAGCCTACGTTACACGGTCAGCGGAGAGAAACACATGCGCAAATATATCCAGTTCTTAACTGAAAGTTAGAATGCGACTCGACTATGAATAATTTAGGAAAAAACATTCTTTCGGCTCATATTACTTTAAGTTGACTGTAAAATTCAGACTTTTCCAGGTCACTACTCTAAAAAAACATTTTTTGAAGGAATCTTAAAATTCATTGATTTGCAGGTGTCGTACGAACCCAGTTTAAACTTTCTTTTAAAAAACGGATGTATTTATAAGAATTCAAACGACGCTAAATTTTTATTTCAAAAAGTTCACTCAGTCACGGACAGCAAGAAGAAACGAACTAATTGAGACGATTACAAACATTACTTGGAATCGCTCCCTTGGGTCTGATTTGTTACAGCATTCTTTTCACGTTGAAGATTATAAATGTGCGCAAACTGGCAGGTGGTCGTTGAAGACTTAAAAAATAAATCCGAACTAATTCAAAAAGATAGTAACAAATACCAAACTAAGCAAATGCTAGCTTTTGGGTTATTACAAAACTTAAGCTATTGAAACCAAAAAAATCGTCAAAGAACAAGTTCTCTTACCTCTGTACCGGTTCCAGGAGGAGGGCCAGTCCATCCTGGTGGAGGGCCGCCATATTTTCTCTGTCCTGTGGTAATATCAAGAGTAAACCCAGTTCTATCGAGCAAAGCCTTTATTCTATCCTCGTCTGGTCCCTGTTTATTGCCGGTTGCACTTCCATCACCCACAACACCCGCGCCATCTCGTTCGCGTCTGTTCTTTTCACGGAAGGTCTTCATTACACCACAAAGAAACGCGCTCTTGTTCTGAACGTGGGAGAGATCGCTCGAAGCAAACTGGTCGAGAACATGCAAAGCACCTTCTTCGTTGAATTCCCTTAACGCATCTAAAGCTCGGTCATCCAGTTCTTCTGGTGATAAAGCACCAGAAGAAAAGATTTCGGAGACACGCTGTGCAACTCGAACGCTAACGCCTAGATTTATAAGTTGCTGGGCCTCTTCGGTTAACACTGGCTGCTCTGTGTTAACTTCCATTTCCTGGTCAGCCATCGCAATCTTAATTTTCTTGCTTTTGGTAACACTCTTGCGTTGTAAAAAATACAGATGCAAACTCTAAGTTCTTCAACACTTTTCCTTCGGGGACGCGAAAGGAAGAAGACAACGTGGTTTCTTCTGAAAGGGGTGGCCGCTCTTTTTGTCAGGGATCTCGAATAAATTAGCATAGATATTTTAGGCCCCAGGACCTTCTGTCTTGTAAGTCCAGTATCTTTCATTCATGATCACGAAGTCAGTGGGTTAAACATATAATTAATCAAACAAAATTGAAAATTCTTGAAACGGATATTTGCAACTGTTAACAGTCTCCTTTCCCAGTTGTCTCTAAAAACTTATTCGTCTTAGTTTCTCTCCCAATTTCAGCTAGCAAGTTTTTCTCATCAGTATTGAACGAAGGGGGTCAGGGGTGTGCATGCATGTGGTCAGAAACAAGAAAATACAGCGATACCGTGCATTAAAATTATCAATATCGTGATACCGAAAAATAAAGCCTCCAAATTTGCATAGCTTCCGTAACACCCTTACAACACGGACCAGTTCGTGACACTACTACCTGTAGCTTCCACTTTGCACAAAGCGGGGCGTAGGCACTCCACTGCTCCCTTATAAAACCCGAAATAATAACCATTCTCTGTCCAAAAATCTATTAAGTTTTCTTTGGTAAAAGAAATTTCTTTTGAAACTATGTCACTCACAAAATTTTTCATGTTAAAAACGTCCATAACGTCCACTGACCTTCGACCACAATGCTTTGCGTTTCAACGCATCTAGATTTTTTCCGCAAATTTTTTTTTCAATACGCCCATTAAGATTGCTGCCTTGCTCGCTCCCTTCATGCTCGCTCACTGCGGCAGCAATAAAGCGTATTTTACTTCCGGTTGGTTCATGTTTATGGATAGTATTAAAAAATAATGCAGCCGATATTGTAAGAAAAACATTCTAAGGACATTTAAAACTGAAGTCCTCAAATTATTAACATTCGACTCGTTACAAATATTAGACATTCTTATGAAAATAGAATGTATTTATTTAAGGAGCGTTTTATAGCTAAGCTTTTTTGTTCTTTAGGTTAATTAGAAAAGGAGATTTTTTGTCAATAACCCTGTTTACCTTTGCATTTGTCACAAAGGGTCATTACATTTTTACCTCGCTTGCACCCATTTATTCTAGCAACGTTGTTTATAGTCCTTGGAATTTGGGAAACCACGTGCGATGTGCGCAAACGAGGTATTTCAGATGGTATCTGAAGTGGCAGTTGATGTGCATTAGCGATTTTAAAGGTTTTAATCAAATCTGATCATTCTAAGGATAAACAAAACTAGTGAAAAATATCCGGCTGTCGAAAATGAAGTACATCCTAGTTACTGGCGGCGTTATCAGTGGTATTGGGAAAGGAGTGATATCTAGCAGTGTTGGCGCTCTCTTGAAGGGCTGTGGACTGCGTGTGACTTCAATCAAAATAGACCCTTATTTAAACATAGATGCTGGAACATTTTCTCCATATGAACATGGTAGGTAAATTTAAGTTTTTTTCTTTTTAGATTTTCTCTTTTAAAGCCAGTAAAAAGGATTTTTGTTTGAGTTTTCACGTAACGAAATGTACGCGGCAATTGACCGTTCGTATTTTGCCGCCATCATTCAAATGCAATTTTCATTGTATTTTTATTTGCGCGACAGAAAACAAAATGATAACTAAAAAGGGGTATGTAAAATATCTTTGTTATTATCTGTCATAGAGGAGAATGGTTTTCACAATATGTATCAAAAATGGTCAGAAAACGTTGTTTAAGTAAGAGAGTACATGACTTGGTATGTATTTTTCGGCTTTTCGGCAATTTTTCTGATCACGTCTTATGTAATGTGTATATAAAAGTTCTGTACTTTATGGACAATAATAATTTGCTAATAATTTGGAACTTGTAAAGCGGCAAAAAAAAGGGAAAAAAAAGCCATTCCAGCCTTTGCAGTTCGTTGCATGCAAGATGGATTGTCAATTGAGTTTCTTTTGCATATTGTGGTTTTTTCATATGCAAATGATTTTGCCGTTACAATTTGACACGAGCAGGAAAGCATATGACTAAAATATGAAGAGGACAGATTACCTTAACAAACCTTACGGCTTCCTATCACTCAGTCATCCTCGCCATTTCTTTTCCAAATTTTATTGTAAGTTGTGTACTTAATGTTTAAAAATTGGCAAATAAACTGATACTGATACTGATATCATATAATAAATAGCAAGTTTTTTACAGTTTCATACGTTCTGCTGTTTGCATAAGAAAGAAATTTGTACAATTATTTTTCTCAGTGCAACTAATGTTTCTATTTGATAGAAAATTAAAGCTAAGCGTCAAAAATAGAAAATAGGTGAGATTTTTAGGCAAAACGTTTATCCATAATTAAGTAGAAATTCTCTAGAAACTAGTTTACCCTGACTTGTTAAAAAAACACTTTCTTTCAACTGTCTTTCTAAAGCTAACATTGAAAATTGTCTGGGGGGTCATTACAAAGATTTCATGACCCAGAACAACATAATTCAACTCAATAGAATTTTGAAAAGCATGACTACTTGAGTGACAGAAGGCAAAGAAAAGGCCACTCACCTCTGTCAGCATTGTAGTGCATTTGCTTTTTGATTGTCTAGTTCTACCGTAATATGTGATTTTCTTTTTATTTTGGTTTGCCGTAGTTGGTGAATACCTTTGCCAAAAAGTGCATTATTTATCTGAAATTTAAAATAAAAGAATATGCCCACAATGCACATTATATTTAGCATTTGAAACAAGCCTTAAACAGTGAAACAGAAGAATTAGAACCTTTACTTTGGACACAAAACAAGTAGAGTGCAAGTATCAAATACATGACTTCACACTTCAATTTCATAAGCAGTGTTTGTGGCAGTGTCATCAGAGTTGTATTCTTGCTCTAAACTGCATTCCATTTAAGTAATTTCCATGCCCTTGGGGAAAATAGCAAGTTCAAAAGACTGTACTTGTTTGTTCAAATTTGGTCTATGGTATGCAATATACAACATTTCATTTACTCAACACCTGAGATAATGTTTCACTATTGTTAAAACTTTGCATTCAAAACTATGCATGGGGTTTTCCTTTAGATATCTTGCCTGTTCAGATTGTTTAGAAACATTTGATTGTTCATTGAAAATTTCTTGCTGTCTCTCCAATATAGCTTTTCTCACAGTCACAAGTACCTTTGTATATTACACTGGAGGGGTGAATGTTACGATCTTTAAGGTTAAAAAATACTGAGACTCAATTTTTTTTGGTTTGCCAACTGATGTAGAAATTGAACTTCCAATTTGTATATTCATTTAATTTCCTAATGAATTTTCTGCTCTCTCTCTCGTTTGCTGTGCAAAACGGCGATCGAATTCTGATTTTTGGCCGTTGATCAAACCAGTGAACAGGGATGATCGGTTTATCTTCTTTTGGTTTGTTAAAACTATCAATTACTGATTGAACAAACTTGGCTGGGTATCCGCACTTGATAAATAAATTTTCCATCCTTTTGTTTAAAAGCCGTGCCAAGGAAATGTTTCGGATTTTCCTCCAATGTAAACTTGATTAGCACTAATGTATATAAGAAACCAGGAAAACTCAACACCCACTGGAAATCGGCAACGCCAACTGGATGGAAACGGAACACAATAACAGTCTGAGCACTACATCGAGCAAAACGTATATCCATAAACCTGGACGAAGAACAAAAGTCAAAATTAAAGCTTGTTTACCTCAATTGTTGTCTCCTTTTGTCTCGCTTGTATGTTTAAGGGGCCATAAGAAGTCATTTAGCGGTGATTAGAAAATCGGTAACTGGAGAACCACCAATTTTCTAATCACCCTTAAATGACTTCTTATGGCCCTTAAACATACAAGCGAGAAAAAATGAGACAACAATTGAGGTAAACAAGCTTTATTTTTGACTTTTTCTCAAAATAGAAGTATAATAATATCGAAAGCGTTATTTATCTCATACTGTATACAAATCACTATAATTGTAAAGACAATTCAATCGATTAACTAATACTAAGCTTGGGTTGCCTGTGGCGTTAGAAGAACAAATCGGTTTAGTACTGTATTTTCATAAGCGGACACTTTTGTAGCAAATTTTGTAGCAAATTTTGTAGACGATTGGCTACCGGTCAAGCAAATCAAAACGCTAATGGCTGGCCGTTATTTTTCCCTAAAAATAGAGGGTTTTTGTATCGATAAAGAACCGTCAGGCGATTCAGTAGTCGGTGTTGGAAGTGAAAATCGGTTCATAGACTTTATAGCATCTGGCATCGCTGTATAGTGAAGTTCACTGCCCGTCAAGTAACTCAAAATACTAAATGGCCGGCAGTCCAAATTTCTTTTCTGAAACGCATCAAAGATAAACACTAATGTATTACAATGCATCTTCCATTGATAAAGAATAATTGTAAAAGCATTTTGAATGTTCACCGATTTCCTATCTTATACTTACTTGTCATATCAGCAATACTCGGATTTGTCAGTTTCACTACAGTAGTGTGCTGCCTGGCATAAACTACGAACCAATTTTCACTTCTAACACCGGCTTGTGAATCGCTTTACGATTCTTTTTCGATATAGGAACACTCGATGTTGATTTTAGTTGGTAATTTTCTATATCTAGGGAAAAAAAGAACTACCGACCATGCATCTAGTATTCTGAATTGCGTGACCGACTACCGGTCATTTAGACACTTCCAAATTTGTAATCTTGTTCCAGTCCTGTGCGGAAAAAATTTTGGAGAAAAAATGAGGCTGAGTGATATTTTTTTGCCCCCAGAAAGCTCAAAAGAGAAAAGTATTCCATGGTTTATCTTAATTTATTGAAACTTTGTGACAACGTTCCACTTTTAAGAGGCTCTCTTTCGAATTACAGAAAAAAGGATTACTAGACATTCCGAACTCGTTAAGCCAGGTTTCGCAGAAAGTGCTGCTACTGCATGCACTACTGGTAATTAAAATATCAAATACAAACACAATATGGAATTGAGTATTACAACTTTTATTTAATTTAAATATATACTTAGAACATATGGCTAATATCACACTATAATACAATGTGGAGAAACATTACTATAGCAAATGTAGGTAATAGATGAATATACGCTTATTTTTATAAGAACCAGTAAATTTTGCCGAGGCTCATTGTTCTTAATTTTTTGGCTGCTTCAGCCTCAATTTGTTCTTAATTTTATTATTTCTGTCAGCGGTTTGAAATAAGAAATGAAAACAAAAAGACATTGCATTGAAAAGCAATGCTGATCGTCTGTATACGTGTATCATTTGGGACAATAGTTGATATAATAACAAATGGGAAACTGCGCTTATGTGTTTTTACTGTGTACATTGAAAAAGTAAGTTACAAGATTCAGTGAAGTTTCAGCCTGAGCTTGTTCTTAAATTGTTCTTAATTCTAGATCAATCTGAGCCTTATTGTTATTATAAAGTTGTTCTTATAAAAAAGCGTGTGATTATATCTTTTTTCCAATGGAATTTGCTCTATTTCCTACTTTTTCTTTTGGAACAGTAATAAAATGGTATAAAGAAAAATAGGAAAAAATTCTCACACTTAGCCATATTTCCCCAAATTACCTCCAAATTTCCTTTCGTCTGCCGCATGTATTACTTGCCGTTTATGAAATTCTCTACTGCTTCTTTGTGCATAAAACAAACTCATGTTTATATCGAGATCAGTGTGGAGTTCTTATAAAAATAAATCAGAAATTTTCCGTTTCGTTCTTGGTTTAATTTTGTTTAAAAACAAAAACTATCAATAAAATATAATAACTTAAAATGTTCTAATTCTATGTTCTTAGCAATCAATAAAAAGATCAAAGGATGAGCAAAAAAATAAGTACAGCGGTTACGATCGAAATCTATCCTTTTTCAACATCTAAATACGTATCTATCGATGAAAAATTAGATCCGCAAAAGGCGCGTAACTCATAAACACCTTATATAAAGAATGTTAAAAAAGAGTCACTGGAAAATCTATGCAGCAAAAAGACTTGAAAACTGTTTGTGGATTGTAAATGATGTAATAAATCGATTACCTCTGTATCACAAATTCGCACAAAGTATGTTGTATCATTGAAAAGTACTACGTGCAGTACCAAACGATATTGCGAACGTTAATTACATTAGTAAACTACCTTAAGCAGTGACGCCGTCGACGACGGCAAAGAACAATAGTAAATACAATAACTGCATGTTGGAATGCATCGCGCTGAGCACCTGCACCGAGTTGTCACTAAAATCATAGACCCTATACAAAAATGGATGCGATTTTAATATTCTTTTGTCTGCATTCAAATTAGCCTCGTTCTTGAGTTAAACTTTCAAACTAGCCTCATTCTTGAGTTAAACTAGCCTCGTTCTTGAGTTAAACTTTCAAAAGAATATCTTACCACAAACGAGGCTAGTAAGGTTAACTTGAATGCAGACAAAAAAATATTAAAATCGCCACCATTTTTGCGTAGGGTCTATATAGAACGTGAAAAGACCTTTTCAAGGGTTTTAGGGTCTACAAAGACGTAGTAACGAAAGATGTTCTCAGTATTTGTTTAGCTTCGTGGCCAAACATTAAATCGATTTCTGCTCACAAAGTTTATGGTCGTAAAAACAAACCTCTGATGACACTCACAAAGACGTAAAGAGCAAACGAAAAATGAGATTTTCCTGAGCTGATATTGTTTGTGTTTCCTCATTGCTTAAGGTCACTAACTTTGTCTGTATAAAACATCAATTCAACACAATTCGATAAAGATGCAACTTTGTACTGTTGTTGACAATCTAATAAAAAAGAATTCATCAGAACCCGTGTTTGTTACTTTTTAAGTAAAATAAGCAGTAAAATAAGCGATTTTGTTTCCAAAATGGGAGCAGATAAAAGTGGAAGTAACTGGAAAACAATGAATCAAAGAAATTGTATAAGAACTTCTAGGAAACTAAAAGTTTATCACAAGCCTTTAATTAAAGAACAAAAGTAAATTAACAAGAAGGAACTGAAGCCAAAGAGAATTGCGGTTCTGCTCCAGAGGTTACAGTGCTTTTATAACATACCAGTTATTGACTGGAAAGCTATAAAAATAAAAATATTTTTTCGCTTTTAATCTTTTATCGTGTTTTAACATTTATTGGTTTTTAATAAATCGAAGCAAATTTTAAGTTTGGGCTTCCGAATTATGTTCGTTATATCGAAAACTTCAATCGTTAAACCTAAATTCTTTTACATACATTTAAGTTTAACTTTGGCGGCGTAAAAAATTTCATTTCGTTATATATATCATGGACTTATTTAAATCGAGATTTTATTGTATATATATATTTGCATGGTACGAAAACAACACAAAAATAAGATTTTTAGTAACTGAAAATAAAAAAATGACTTTCATAAAATTAATTTTAGCTTGTTTCACCACTTTTGTTGGTATTTTTTTTCTTTTTATAACAGTGCATGTTTATTCTATTTGTAAATTACAACTACAGTAACTAAAACTAATGTGTGCATGTTTAGCTCTGGAAACTGTACTGTACAGATATTAAGCCTAGAGTTGAGCTACATTATATATAAATTAGATTAATCTTATCTAAAAATTTTTCTCTGCTAATATTTTTTTCTTCCTCTTACAATTATAAACAGAAAATTAATTTGCATTCTGGTCCACAGAGGTTTCGGTACGACCAACGAAAGTATCCATTGCTTTATGAGCTCCAAGAAAATCGAGCAGCATGTCAACTGCTTTGATTGGGATAATCCTAAAAGAGAGAGTTAATCAAATAGAACAAGTTAAATTGAACCAAAACCCTTGCAAAACATAACTTAGAAGTACTGACGGCTAAAAGAAATATATTTCATGACCTTTGAACCAGCTGGATATATTGTAAAAAACTGGGAGACACTGAGTGGGATTGGAAAAAAAACTGTTGTAGATCTAGGAAGAAAGAGACATTGCATTCGATATGGCAACTCAGGGAAAATAACACAACTTTTTAAAATTTTAGATCCTATTGCATCCTATATCCATTGCATCCGGAGATGTTCAATAATTTCACAAATCTAATAGAAAAAAACCTTTTTATTAATACAGTTTGAAGTACTTTTTTTACTTAAATAAATTTTAAGAAATTCCTTCCAGCGTGGCTCATGTTGTTTTCTGTCGCATCAATTTACAATTTTATGAAAGCATTTGCATATAATAAACAGTTAACAGAAAAATTGGTGTATATGCCCGGAGCGGGAATCGAACCCACGTCTCCTAGTTTTCTAGTCAGGAGTGTTAACCACTACACCATCAGGGACCACCACGCT
>JAOBBB020082360.1:0-13668 GCA_025331005.2 Zoanthus gigantus
TTTCATAAATGGCAGCTATTTTAGTATTCTTTTGTCTGTCTTCAAATTTGCCTGGCTGGCCTCGTCTTTGAGTGAGAAATGCAAAAGAATATTTTAATCCAAGTGAGGCTAGCCAGGCAAATTTGAATACAGGCAAAAGAATACTAAAATAACTGCCATTTATGAAAGTGGTCAATGCTTGTCAAAACAATGGACCTTTTAAAACATTAAAATTATACAACTCACTTAGATTGTTATGATTATTTACTAAATCTAAAATAGCCTTTTCTTATTATGACCTAATACAGACAAAAAGTTTTAAAAAAATATGTTAATGTCATTTTTGTCATTTTTGATATGAGAATTGGCCAAGGTTTTTTCCTGTTTTTTGTACAGTGTATTTTTGCATTGAAAATGGAGTCATTGAGCCTGAATTGGCTTATACACATTGATTTGATAACTTTTGTGCCATTTTCTTTGCTTTTCATTTAGAGCAAGAAAATGGAGTCATAATAAAAATACTAAAGACACAATCAACTCGGCGAGCTTTACTTGTGGGATGTATGCTGCAAGCCATACAGCAGCTAGCAGGAATTAATACTGTCATGTAAGTTTGTGTCATTGTTGTACCAGACTGGTATAATCTTTGTGTTATTTTTGGGAATTATCTTAAGGTTGGGTTTCCAGTTTGGTATGATACAGTATAACTTTATTTCAGCAGGGTAGCCAATTCAGCATGTAGCTGGTATCTATAGGGGCCCTGCATTTAAAAGCTACAGATTAAAGAATACTATAAGCTATGTTATATACAAATTAAAATACACTAGTTATTGAAATACAATTTAGTACCTATATAAAATCATATACATGATTAAACTATCATAAAAACTCCTACTATAAGTAAGATTTTGAATGTGTCTGGACACAATACATCAAAACTAACAACCTAAGAAATGAGCTCACATAAGTCTTCTAAAAGAAGAAAGTGTCCCAGCACTTTTCATGTGGGTGGGTAGCGTGTTAAATAACACTAAGCCATGAATCATGCTTTATGGTAGCTGAGCCCTGAATCATGCTTTGTGTTAGCTACAGCTACATTCTTTACTAGCCAAGTGGCCCATGGAGCCGACACTTACTTTATCTCCGGTTTCTGTAGTGTTAAGCAGAAAAGTCCTTGACTCCCCCTGGACCACAGGCAGCCCAAGCTAAATTCATTTAAGAATTTTGAAATGATTATTGTATTATTTCCCGTTGTATGGGAAAATATATATTTTTTTAATAAATGTAAAATCATCCTACAAATAGCAGAAATAAAGTTTTGTTTGCTCGAATGTAAGTTAATTGTTTGTTAGTGCATATTTAGCATTTGGAGACATTTAACAAAGGCTTTCAGATTGGGGTTTTCTTACCTTCTTACTGGATACCCTTGTCAGGCAACAACTTCTCCTTTTATTAGTTAGGCCATGTTTTGGAAACATCTTACACCAGTTTCAATGTTACTATACCTTTAGTAAAATGAGAAATGCAAGGATTATGCACTTGCATTATTTACTTTTTGTAAAAACTCTTAGTAACAGTATAACTGTTTCTAATTTGAAGGTACTACAGCGCTACAATCATCATTATGGCTGGAGTGTCAGACAAGAAGGAAGCTATTTGGCTTGCTGCAGTCATTGCATTTGGAAATTTCATTTTCACTTTTGTTGGTATATATCTCGTTGACCGAGCCGGTCGCCGCAAACTACTGTTGGGAAGCCTGGCAGGTGTGATAGCCAGTTTGCTTCTTCTTGGTGGATCATTTTATTTGGCCGAGGTGCATGATGCCTATGTTACCATCCCCAAACCCTCTCATCGACAAGACATTTGTATGTCATTTAACAAATGCATCCAATGTACTGCCAAGCCAACTTGTGGCTTCTGCTATGCCGAAAATTCATCTCAAAACATTTTCAATGCATCTTGTGTGCTCGCTAATACCCATAGAAATCGTGCGGTTTATGGGCCCTGCTCAACACAAAAAGTGAATACTGGTAGATATCGTTGGGCCCATGAAGCTTGCCCATATAAAAATGCATGGATCGCAGTCGTGGCTTTATCTTTATATATTGCAACATTTGCTCCGGGTATGGGCCCGATGCCATGGACAATCAACTCAGAAATCCATCCGTTGTGGGCTCGAAGTACCAGCAATGCATGTGCCACTGCAACGAACTGGATATTTAATCTTTTTGTTTCACTGACTTTTCTTAGTATGACAGAGTGGCTAACAAGGCCGGGTGCTTTCTGGTTCTATGCTGCCGTATCTACTGTGGGATGGGTGTTCTTATATTTTAAGGTTCCAGAAACAAAAGGGAAGAAGCTAGAAGAGATAGAAGTATTGTTTCAATAATCCGTCTTGCAAGAAAATAAGTACTTTTTTTATACAGCTGACTAGTTTTGCGCGCTCTGATTGGTCAGTTCGAGGTTTGTGACTTACGGTAAGGACCCAGATACAGACCTCCAAAACACCAGTTTCAATGTGTTTGTTTTGCTTTTGATTAAAGCATCAAATTTAAAAAACATTTACTCTATCGCAACAATCGTTTCAAAGTGGGTCAGGGAAGATCCTCATCAAGACGATCTTTAAACAGTTATTAACAGCTGCAATCAAGAAAAAATGTATAACTTCTAATTTGACTTTGTGTAAACGCCGAGAAAAGAGATTCAAATTATTGTCTTCAAGTCAGTTAATCGACTAATTTTTTAAATGATTTTTAACACAAAAACTAACGCAAGTAAGTTTGATTCCATTTTAATTTCTCGACGTTTCCAGCGTCATTTTCAAGAGTAATTATACATTCAGAATTCAGTGTCTTTTAAAAGATAGAAAGTCCCATGATAATTGGTGTGGACCTAATTAATTAAAAATCTTTGCTCTAACAGAGTCTGATTGGATGTTTAGTGAAGGCTTTATTTTGGGCTAACTTCATATGTTTACCAATTGTAGAAAGGCGGTGTTCCTCGATTCTTTGATGTAAGTGACAGCTTGTATAACCAACATAGTCTGAATCACACAGACCACATTTAAATAAGTAGATAACAGATTGTTGGTTAACTAGTGGTGGTTTTACTTCACGCAGTTTGACTTCATCTTGAATCTTCCTACTCGTAAATACAGCCTGTAGATTGACGTTAAGCCTTTTACTCAGTGAGCCAAGTTGTTTTCTAACCATGTTGGCGGACTTTTGGTCTTTAAACGGAAGGCTAAAGCGTACGATCTTGATGTCGCTGCTGACAATGTTAGTAGGTTGAGATCGTGACTCCCGCTGTTGCATCTTAGATAGATACGTTCCGATTGACGAGTTTATCATGTCGCGTGGATAATTCAAGGCTTGAAAGATTCCCTTTATCCGACTACATTCATCGTTGAAGAACTCCCATGTGGATGACAAAGAAAAGGCGCGGTGGAGCATGGTGTTTAGCAGTGAATGCTTGTATCTGCTGTCAACATGGCTTTGATAGTGCAATAGTAAGCCGGTGTTTGTGGCCTTTCTGTGGACTCTCGTTTTTAGCTGACAGTGTTCCTTGATTATTTCGATACCAAGAAACGGTAAACGATTATTCGATGCTAATTCCTTAGTAAAGCTCATGGAAGGATGGATTTCATTCAGAGTGAAGAAAATCTTCAGCTGACGAGATACTGTCTATTACTGCTAGAGTATTGTCGACGTACCTTTTATAAAAAGATGGGAGATTATTCTCACGTTGTGTATTCTCTTTGATAGCGCAAAGGAAAGTATTAGCAAGGAGAGGGCCTAACGGAGACCCCATAGCAACACCGTCCACTTGTCTGTAAAGTGAGCCGTCAAATTGAAAAAGTTGATCTTTAGTCACTATTGTTAGTAGCTCAATTAGGTCAGACTTCTTGATGTTCAAGTTGTGAGTGCGGTTAAACCAGTCATTGGTAAAAGCTTTATCAGCGAGAATGTTGATGATGGTTTCTTCTAGCGGAACGTTCGTAAAAAGAGAACAAACATCATAAGAGACGAGTACGTCTGTTGGGTCTTGTAATTCTTCCACAAATTTGAAAGTATCAGTGATCGTATGGTTATTCAAGATAGAACTTTTAACTTTTCGTCTAATCATTTTGCCAAAGCGTAGTTGTATGTGCCAGTAAACGATAAAATAGGTCGCATAGCTAGATCTTTTTTGTGCGTTTTTGAATTCTGAATGTATAATTACTCTTGAAAATGATGCTGGATGTCGTCGAAACGTCGAGAAATAAAAATGGAATCAAACTTACTTGCGTTAGTTTTTGTGTTAAAAAAACGTTTATTAAACAAGAATGTAATGTAACAGCAACAATAACTATAATAGTAATATCAAAAACAAAAACTTAAAAGCAGTATCAAAAACAAAGAAGACTTATTGTTTATGGATTCATTCTCATGTTCAAGTATCGTTTTATAAAGTCTATTTCATGATATATTAAAGATCTAACGACTTGTTTTCTGGTTCAGCTGTTATCTTTCAAATAACAATTAGTTATAATCTACCATTTATGATATAGTTGCTATACTCAATATTTTGAACAACTAAGTATGTAATAATTTTTTCTTGTTGCCAATATTGTTATTGGTATAAAATAGCTTAAATAAATATTTTTGTTTTTAGCTATCTTTCCAGTAACAATGAGCTACAATGTAGAATTTCAAGTACTCAATTTTGAACAAGTCGGTTTGTAATTACTTTCTTCTTCTTATCAAAAGTAAATTCCACCGTTGCTAACTCAAAAAGAAGTTGTGTGAGTTCTTCTGTGATTGTAGAGGGGCTTTTAATATTTTGTTGTTTCAAAATTTCTTCAACAATAATATTGAACAGTGTCAATTGAAGTTTTTAATGGTCACATGATGACATTATTAAGACTTGGCACAAGCACATCTTTTGGCATGCTGTCTTCTTCACACATGCATAATAACTGATCTTTTTAACACCAATAATCTCTTCTTGAAGAGTCTTAATGCGTAGATCTTTCACAATTTCTTTAGGGATAAACAGAGATTCTTTAAATGGTGAGCATGGAGTTATTGCATTTTCCTTGTTTCTTGCACTGTTCAGGAAAATATCTTTTATAAATAAATACTTTATTTAACGTCAATTGCGAGGGAAGTGGTTGCCCATTCTTCCTAGCCAGAGGCTAATGTTCAATCGCTCGACGGCTCAGATCTTGGCGTGAAAGTCAAATTTGCAGAGGGAGGAAAACCGGAGTACTCGGAGAAAAACCTTCAGAGTCAGATTGAGATCAACAAGTCTCAGCCCACATGCGGACTCGATCCCGGGTTGTAGAGGTGGGAGGCGTGACTGATGACCAGTACGCCAACCTGACTCCCTTTATCAGTTTATCTTTGTTTACACAGACATTTGTAAATTGTTTTATTTTCTTAGACTTCAGGAATGTAGTATAAAATCAGCTTTATACGGCCTGAAGTGTCAACATGTGCGTTTCGACCATTTTTAGGCTATTGTTCTTTATATCCTTCATTTGAGACACTGAAATGGCTTTTGCAGGGCTTCAAGTGCCCCTATATTTCCTATTTTTCCTATATTTTTTCCATTTTCCTATAAATTCCTATAAACTTTAAAAAACCCCTATAATTCCTATATTTTCTCGAGAGCGTTAAATAATAATAAATAAATGAATGAAAACAAATCTGTATTAGTCACTATTGTGGTTTTTGATAAGCAGTTTCCGTGCATGTTCCCCCACCCCCCTCCCCAAGCAAAATTCAAAGGAACGGCTACTTTTTTAGAAGGCTTGGCTGCTGTAGTCTTTTTGTTCACGGTGACTGATTTGGCGCGTGTTTTAGTAAGTAGTTGTTTTGTTCATTTCTCGCTTTGCTTTTAAAGTTACCAATTCCCCAACTGAGACTGTGTGATTTTAGTGTTTCTCTTTTGATGTTAGTTGTGGATGGTACAGTTTTTCTTTGAAAGTCCAGTTTACATTCTCCAGTCATAGTGTCATCATTTATGATTATGTCCTCTGAATTATTTGTCTCTAGTTTAAAATTTTTAAACTTAACAGGAGTATGGTTTGTGGAGTAATCACAGATTTCTTTTCGCTTTTTTGGGGAAAAACATACAGCTCGAACTGTTTTGGTCTCTAGTTGACAATCAAAATAGATTCCAGTTTTGTATGGTGATATATTGTGAATATACTCCACAGCAGTATCATCTTCCTGTTCCAATTCCATCACTTGTTTGAGGACATCATCTGAATCATTATTGCTCATTTTTATCCTGCAAAATAATAAAAATAACGATAATTATTATTTTATAAAGTGGAATGAATAAAACTAATTCTTGGGTTGTATACATTCCTCTGGGAATCGCAAACACAAAAAAGTGGCAGTTATGTTGGAGTGAATATACAGTAGACATTAATTTCATTTTTTTTCTTAAAGTTCCCCAAAGATGGGTCCCGGAACATCGCCTGGAACCTAAGAATTATAGTGGAAATTTCTAGCTAATGAAGATAGACTTACTAAGTTTTAGCTGTCTTTAGGAGTTTTAATCAAGAAATTGTTAACATATTTTCATAAAATGCTGGTAATAAGCTTTTGTAATAAAAAGCTATAAACAAATAGGATCCAAGCTAAGATTGGGGACAATGAACAATTTGTTGCCAAAATTGTAATCTTGATAATGGCAGTTTATTGTGCTGGAGTTATGGAATTTTTTTTTCTTTTTGACTGATAGTCATGAGTTAAATAACTTAAGTTATTTTGTTAATGTTATTATTGAAAATTATTTATTAATGCACAACTGCATTTATGGTCCGTGAAATATGTTCCTAACATTGTTCCTTAATTTGCCTTTCTGAGGTTAGTGTATATGTGATCTATACAAGTTTTACTATCAGTAGTTGAACATGTTACTAGTTGTCTGTAATTATTGTCGTTTACAAAGAGGCTATAAAGAGCTACTCTTTGGATATCATTAAACCAGATAATATTAAAAACGTCAATGAAAATACACATTTGAGATGAAAATGTGTTCAATAACTTAGTGCTGGACATAATTGTACACTTTTTATTGTAGGAGAGCGATACACTGCTATAATAACAACATGAGAAAGAATCATATCTAGTGATAGTTATCTCTATGCCGTGTTCGTTTTGACATTATGGATAACCTGGATAATAATCAGCTCGATTTGTAAATTACTGTACCTCCATAAGGCCTAATATTACTATTTGTAGATACATTATCATTTCTATACAACATACATCCAGGTATTGCAAAGATATCGTTGCTATCACAACAAAATCTTGTTTCTTTGGAATGAGAAATCACTCAAAATTCATTGTGCTAAAAAGCGACTTTGTACCATCAAATCTGCCAGCAAACTGCAGTTGTTGAAAAGCGACGTTATGCCATCAAATCTGCCATCAAACTGTAGTTATGTTGAAAAACGACGTTATACCGTCAAATTGAAGATTTATAAAAAACATGTTAAGTTATATCTTTAATTTACCAAGTGCTTTTTATCGTTCCCGTACCGATATATGTAATTCTAGACCTGACAATGTTAATGAGATGCATATCGTTCCGTAATGATATATGTAATTCTAGATCTACTAATGAGTTCATATCGTTCCGTTACGATATATTTTTTTCTAGATCTAGTAATTAGAGAGATGTTGAAATTAAAGATCACGTAACATGATTATTTCTTTTAAAAAATATTCCATCTCCATCCGTTTTTTGAAGAGCGGCTGAACAAATATTTAACCAGCGAACAGAGAGATCTTTGCAGAGTGGTTGTATATGTAATAAATAGTAACAGAAAAATTAGTCAGGCAACGGAATTGAGAATATTATGGTCTTTTAATGAGGCTCTGTTATTTACGGATTTTGGCAACATTGACCGTATTTATCCAGAAAGTCGAATTGGCCGTTATCCAGAAAGACCACTCATTCATCTCAGACGAAGCATGGAAAAATTACTCTAACAAAAATAATATTAGATTCAAGCAATAACACAAAAATAAACATTGCAAGCATCAGTAAGAGTTTATGTTGCTGGTAATTTTTAAACTACTAGGGTCAAGATTAAAGTTAAACAAAAAAATTGACGAACACGGCAAAGTGCTTTATGTTTTAAGATTTTTTTTGCCCTAATTTTTTAGTTTCTGAAAGTCCTGTTTTAAATCTGAACGTGTTAATTGTTCCTTGTTACCATATTAGTTATTTAAAGAACTATTAACCTGTTCCAAATAGTTCAGATTGTTGAAAACGTAATAACTGGAAAACATAAATATATAACTGGACATGAGCGAGCCTTAATCTGGAACCTTAATCGACCTTAACACATTAAACTGCAGCAATAACAAAAAACGTTTGATATCTACTGTTTTGAACAGCCTGTGGTATATCCTGCAGCAAAAACTAGAATTGATGATGCTGATGATGATAATAATAACAACTTACCTTTGCAGATACAGCATCACTTCATTTACATCCAATATATCATTTGTTTTGTTGTCCAGCAGTCTTGGTAGCGTATCTCTCCTTATCTGTAAGGATACAGGGTGATACGTTATTCATAAATTCAAACTATGAAAGTGAATTTTTTGCAGTAAACAGCGATAAACCTATTCCATAATGGAGAGTAGCTGGCGTAAAATTGCGTAAAGGAGTATGATAAAACACTTTTTTAATCTTTCTATCTTTTTTTTTCTAAAAGTTCTTGTTCTTCTTCGTCCTATATATGTTAACGGTAACAAATCACGTTCATACCACACAAACTAAGCAAAGCTAAGCGAACAAAATATATTGTAATAAGACATAAAAATAAGAAACTTTTGTGTGAAAATAATTTTGGGCATAGGGTGTTTTTGCTGGAATGGCAAATTAGATTTTATTGTAATTTATTATTAAGATTGTTTCACAGGTAAAAAAAAGCTAGATATACTTTGATGGGTATTTTCCGTTGTAAACTTTTTTCATTATTTTTGTAATCAAGTGGAGTTTTTGGACTTTTACGGCAATGGAAGGGGAAGGGGGTAGACTTGGGCACCCCACGCACTCCCCCTGCGTGCGTGCTTGCCAATAGC
Source organism: Zoanthus gigantus (assembly GCA_025331005.2). Taxonomy (NCBI): domain Eukaryota; kingdom Metazoa; phylum Cnidaria; class Anthozoa; order Zoantharia; family Zoanthidae; genus Zoanthus; species Zoanthus gigantus. The sequence goes on from JAOBBB020082360.1 coordinate 9,075, forward strand.
TTAAAAACCTCGCGAAACTTGGTAGGTGCAATGTTATTAAAATTGGTTATGTTTTATTTAAAATACAAAGTGTTAATCCATACTAAATTGTTTCGTTTCAGTTGCGATGTTATCACTGTCTTCAAACACTTTATTTCAATGTTCACAAATATTCACAATTTTACATTGTATATATGTTGTTCGATCCTGATGAATAAATTACATGACAATAAATAATACAAGAAAACAAAATACAAAAGCAAACGAATTCATATTTACCCAGTGATGTCTCTAAGTCCACAACCAAAACGAAAATGATTTTACAATCAAACAAAATTATTTAATATTAGAATTGTGATGTCACGATGACGTATTTTATTAAGAAAATGATTTGCATAATTAAGTTTGTAAATACGATTTCTTGACGAAACATAAATGAACTAAGAAAATGAAAAGAAACAAAACTCATGAACTGTACATTTTATTTGCGCAAGGACAGGAAAACCGTGATTCAACTGATTGCATTTGTGTATAGGGTCTATCAAATTCACTCAAATGGCTCATAAGCGTGCCTACTTTACGTAATTTCATTTAGTCCAGAAACTTACCCCGTCATTGTCCGATCCACACGGTGTATCCAACACGACGTACAATCGTCCAGCACCTCTTTCACAACTCTCGCGTCCAAATCTTGTTCGGCCATAAGAGACAGTCGATTTACATTTCTTCTACTCGCGTAAAAGTAGTTCCAACTAAACTTTTCGTACCTGCTCTTAATGATACCCAAAATCTGAAGTCTAACGCATTCTGCGGAGTCGTCCTCCATAAAATCGATTGGAGTGTCAATGACTCACCTCGAAAAGAGGTAATGGATTTGTGCCGAAAAAGATCCTGTATACAATCAGCAATGACCAAATTGCAGTCGAATCGTTTTGCCGGTTTTGGAGGCTTCGAATACACCCAAATTCCCCGATTATATGGAGATCCTGTTCGACGTCCCGTAAGGCTGTGAGATGAACTGCTTGGGTTGAATGCTGATGGTACCGTTGGGGGAGAGGAAGCTCCAACATTTTGAGGGCGACTGAAATTCCGAGAGGTGTGTTAATACCCAAGGTACTGTCATTTTGGAGCGACTTAATGCATCGCGGGCCTCTGCAATTGGTGAAGGCGCAACTCCTGCTCGGTTGCTCTGCTGGCTTTGCAGAAACGAAGCTACGGCAGATACCCCTTGCGTCAGACTGGACAATACGGAATTTAGATCTCTGTTCTCACTCATTGCTAGCACACGAGCAATTTCAAGGGTAGCAGAGACACTTTTCCAACCGAGGCTTTAATTCTCACGAGAAATAGAAGCTGAATAACTATGGAGACGAGCTCCACTAATTTATACCCACAAATATTATTGAATTAAATTTTAATTGACGTTGATTGGGCGTGGTTTGTCAGTTTATCTCTTTAACCAAGTCATTTACCGCCTTTCGGCAAAAGGTATCATTCCATGTTAGGAAGCCCGATTTTAAACAAGTCTGTTGCGAATAAACATTATTCCACTTACACATGGTTGAATTATAAGCACACGTTGTCAAAAGCAAAAATATGCAAAGTCTACATGACTTTGACTTTTTTATCCTGTTGATTCCGATAACATACTAAACCTTTTCGCAAGATAACTTACAAAAACAATCCCGACTGTGCTTCTGAGTCGATTAAACAAAACATGACCTCTAGCTTTATGGGAGGTCCCTAGTTAGCGTCATTTTTATCTGATTTACTTATCCTTTTTAACTGAAACGTGAGATCTAAGTGATTGAAGAATGTTACACCTGATTGAATATTAACATCTAACTGATTGAAAAATAGAACTGAACTAAAATATTTCAACTGATTATGAAGTATAACTCATTGAAAAACCGAACAGAACGAAATTTTTACAACTAATTGAATTTTTCGTCTGACTGATCAGAGAAACCAAACTGATCAAAAAATGTTACAACTGATTGAACTTTGCGTCTAATTGATTGAGAACCTGAACTGATCAAAAAATGTTACAACTGATTGATTTTTGCGTCTAATACTGATTGAGAACCTGAACTGATCAAAAAATGTTATATCTAATTGAATATTTCCGTCTAGCTGATCGAGAAACCGAACTGATCAAAAAATGTTACATCTGATTGAATTTTGCGTGTAACTGATTGAGAAAACCTATGAACATCTGGTCAAGAGGGCGATAGCTGATGGCTGATAAAAAAAGATAATTTTGAAACAATCGGCACGCCATATGTAAAGTCGAAGATGAAGACGTCTGAGGAAGCAGGAATCTCAATCCAAGCAGTTTTTGATCCCGGCTTGGGTATAATAGCTTTGAAGATTTTAGAGTCAATCATTTAATCATTCAGTTTCAAGCTTCGAAGGCTTCTAAAGAGCAACAAACTACAAAAAAAAAACGGCTCCTTTAGAAGCCACCAAATATTGCAAAAGAAATGACCAATAAATACTTCGCTCACTGTATAATTTGTGTGTTATGTTTTTTATGGATTTCTTTCTCAAATTTTTGTTACAAACGTAGTATTTTTGGTATTTTTATATTGAAGAATATTGAGGTCGACTTATACACAGAAACTCTAAAACTTGTACTTTTTTGGCTTCAAAATGGGGGGTCGACTTATATATACACGGTGTAGACTTATACACGGCAAAATACGGTATGCGGGGACAAAGAACTCGAAAAAAAACGAGCTCCAGATGGGAATCAAACCCATGACCTTCCGTACACTAGTCAGGCCACGGGAACTCATATGGCGACCGAGCTCATTATACAGTCCGTGTAGCATAACCCAATTAATGACCTCGCTCACCAGTTCCCGTGGTTCAGTGATAGAGCATCCAATTTGTCTACGCTGATCGCTATTTATAACTAACTCTACTCTGTGTGGGTGTAACACTTAAATTTTCGGAAAAAAGCTGTAAGTTATACACGGGTAAGTAAGGTATTTTAAACTGTTAATCAATTTTATAGTAAATTGATTTTTGCAGTTTTGATTTGACTTGTTTTCACTGGCAAGTAAAATGTTGCCGATCACTGATTTCGGGAAAGGCCTCGAAAGAATTTTCGTTATATCGCAAACGGCTTTCCCACTTTTTTTAAAAAATTGACTAAGATTTACTCTCTCACTCTCAGACGAAGCTGAATTGCAGAGAGCTCGTTTAATTTGCATGTGGCAATTGATACTTTCACCAAATGACAAAACTTACACAAAACATACCACCCAACCGTTTTCTGATTCACGGTTCCGGGCATTGACTTCAATGTGAAACGTAAGATGCTCTTTTGGCCTTGGCCTTGGGCTAGGCAGAATTCAGCTGATCGACAATTTTTTTGTTTATATAAACGAATCTAATTTGTTTCTAACTTGGTATGCGCTGCTAGGGAGCGTTCGAATGTGAATACTTGTTACAACTTTACCAGATAATTTCACATGGCAGTTCAAAGGAGGTTCTGTTCCGCCTTGGAATTGTAAATCGCACAGGAAACGAGTTAGTGAGTTTGTTTTTTGTTGTTTTCTTAGCCGATCTTTATATGTAAAAACTTGTCAATATAACCAAGTTTGTAGTGGCAGAGCTATTCAACTCGAAGTCTCATGTCACAGAGATTTTATTGTAAAAGTAAACAAACAGCTACTGAGCTATACCACAACATTTGAAATTTAAACAAATTAAACGCTCATCTTTTTAAAAAAATTGTTCTCCTAATTATCTGCCATATACTTGACCAATCCGTTCCGAATGTGTTGGTGGATGTTTTAAGTTGCTTTCTTTAATCACGATGTCATTAGAGCATCAAAAAATACCTTGGAAACCTAACTTTAAAAGGGATAAGTAGGCAATAAATATTTAAATTAACAGAACCAAACTAGTAGCGCGGTATCCAACTTGAATGAATATAAAACTTTGTTTGAGATTGTTTTTCCGGCCGCAGGATAAAATATATTTTACGCAAAGCATATAAGTCATATCTATTATTACTCGCATAGCTAATCTTATTAGTAATTATGTTTTCTATAAGGCGCGTAGCGTGGTCATTTTTTCAAGTACGCACAAGTACATATGATCTAGAAACCGAAGTAAACTGAGCGAAAAATACTGCCTTCTTTATTTCTTAAATACTAACCTCTGTCTTCTTTTTACAAACTAATAATACTCAGAAAAAATTCTTATCCACTGAGCTACAAGGACTTGGGATAGCGAGGTCATTTGTTATGTTCTTATATAAACTTGTGAACAGGCTGAAGCTGTCTCGGCTCAAAATTTTTTTCTGAGTATTATTAGTTTGTAAAAAGAAGACAGAGGTTAGTATTTATTCCTACAAAGCATGGCCTAAAGTTGTTGTCATTGATCTCTATTTCTTATTCGAAATAGTTATGTGAAAACAAGCAAAACTAAGCTTTTGTTTTAGTTTTTCTAATTTAATCAAAGTGGTGTTTTCATCACAAAATCTTGATTGCGTAGAAGTAAAATGTTAAAAATAGAAACAATTGCTAAAAATTTCAAATAACTTTTTTTCTGGCTAGACAGCCTCATGTTTTTTCTTTTCAAAATCTTTTTTGTAGTAAGT
>JAOBBB020082451.1:0-13667 GCA_025331005.2 Zoanthus gigantus
TATCTGGGCATCCTAATTGATTCACACTTGAATTGGAAGCACCATATTGAATGCATTGTTAAGAAAATTAGAAGAAGTATTGGTATCCTCTCTAAACTTCGTTATTATGTTGGCCTAGATATTTTATTAAGCTTATATTACACTGTATGCACTTATATATCCTTTTTTGACCTATGGAATAATTATCTGGGGAAATACCTATAAGACCACTCCTCAACCAATTTTCATCAATTTGTCCAATGGCCTTCTCAGTTTGAAAAAAAATATATGCAGTACCTTATGAAATAAGTGGGATGCTGAAAGGCTGACTTGGTTATGTAGTATTACTACAGCCTACTCAATTTGACCTAATGACAAGCTAGCCAATAGTCAAAACACAACAAAATTGTTCAGTTACATGAACTCTATGACAGAAAATTGCTCCCGAGTAAGTTAATTTATTTTTTCTTTCCCCTATAAACCCGTCTTTCATATTTAATTCTATTAATAACACTGTCCAAATTGTTTTTCTTTAGTACATCTCTTCCCCAGCTTTCTTTCTGCAGAGAAGCATTAACGCTCGTTTTGGTAATAGGTACAGACGTAACAATCATTTCTTTGAATGTGGTTCTGAGTTTTTCGAGTTCTGTTGAGGAAAATATGTTTCTTGTACTGCTTGTAATAGTAGGAGGTATTGTTTCACTTGCGCTTTCTTCATCCTGCATAATTCTCTGAACTTTTTCAGAAAGTGTTTCGGTGGGGAGACTGAGAGGCTCTGTAACTTCAGGGGACTGTTTTTCATAGTACCAAAGTGATCGCACTTTGTCTAATACCCGCTTAGGATCCTCGTTTTTAAGATCAGGATGATTCAATACTTTAGACCTAACAATCTCTAGTGTGATGCTCTTTTCCATAATCTCATCTTGAAAAATGGTTTGCACAAGAAGTTCTTTAGCTGCAGGCCATAGCAGTTTTGAGTTCTTTGAGCAGTCATCTAAGGTGGAAGAGACAGCAGAATGATCCTCTGTATCATTACTTTCTTTCTGCTGTTGTTCTCCGCGCATGACAGTTCGTAATTTCCTTGACGCTTTAACAGATGACTTTGACTTTTCATTCAGTTTGTAGTAATGCATGGCAGTACCCACATTATGAGCCATCAAGTCAGCAAGGTCACTGTGAGACTCGCAGCGATTAGAAGCACTATGTACCCCAGACACAGCTGACTTTCGAAGTATAGTTGAGCTGGGAGTGCCATCAATTTCTGCTTTTTTCCAGATTGATTTCATGGCTTTACTTATCTGGCTAGAGGCTAGAGGTTCACCATTCCAAGACAGAAACACATGGCAATCGTTGTGATTTTCAGCACCATAAACACAGGAGCGAACATCTTTAATAAAGATCTGAATCCATCTTCTAAGTTTTGGGCTTAAAACTATTCGCGCTGGGCCATGGGTTGCCAGTGTCTTGTGTTGTTTTACAAGGATCACAGAATCCTCACCTTCACTTTTCATTCTTTTGAACTCACCCATTTTCATGTTTGCGAGGGCTCCAGATCTGTTAGCGTTGTCAATAGAAATTTCCACAATAAGAAAATCTCTAAGCAAGGTATATTGGGCTTGTGTAATTTCGATGAAATGCTCACCTGATAACTGTCCTAATAAGCATACTGCATCCCTTGCTGCTTTACTACGTTCAAATTCATTTATCTGTTCTGGTGAAATGAGGGCGTGAAAGTCTTCCTCCATTTTCTCCCAATGCCTCTTGGCGCTGCTACGGCGAAACGAAGAGGACCATCTCATAACTTTTTCTTTAAGTGCTATAACTCTCTCTTTTGAAGGCCCATCATCTGACACGACAGTTAATGAAAAACCATAAAAATGGCGAAGGCTCATCAAATAGGATTGTATTGTCTTTGGGTGATACTTAATTTTTGCAAAGCCCTCCAAAAATTTTTCGTTTATGGCATCATCGTTATAAAGTGCAGTCAACTCATTCTTTTCGTCAATAATGCTGAGCAACTTTTTAACTTGCTTATGATGCTGCTCACTTGTCTTCAAGTCCAGCTGCCCTCCATCTGGTGACTGAAGCCATCCCTTGAATTTCATAAGTATGTTATTGACATTGCTGTCAGTGACTGGAGTGCCTTTGCCCTCCTTGCTTTTGCACTCCCTCAAACTGTCTGAATCAACAACAGCAGGTACTACGTCACTGAAAAGTTCAGAAACTACTGACTGACCAGCTGATTGGTCTTGAAAACTGGCGTGTTGACTTTTAAGCCTTCTTTCGTCAAAAGACACACGATGACAATCACGGACACGCGTTCTTGCCATGGAAAGGGTATTCTTGAGTTCTTTCGGACCCAATTTATGAACTTTGCGCAAATGTGGTGGCAATCTCTTTACTAATGCTGTACAACCTTGTAAAGGGCAGTAACGATAATAGTGGCAATCCTTCGAAACTCCACTTTTACTTTTCTTGTCTTCCGTCTTTTCTTTTTTCTTCCTTGGCGCATTTTCTGGGCGTGAAAAAGCATACTTCTTCCTCATGCCATAACGAATAAGTGTTGTTTTAGCATACGCTTTTGACCATCCGTGGACCTCTTCCATGTGACGAGGTACATGAACAATCTTTGAGTTACAGTATCGTAAAGGGCAGCGCCTGGGCTCACGACCACCTCCACTTCCACTAGGCTTGCTCCTGTTTTTACTTTTTCTATTGGTTTTCTAGAAAAATCAAATAATTAATAGTTAATTCAATCTATAACACCTACTTTAAATTCACATGTATCTGTTCAAGCAATTAAAATGCAAAAATATATTTTATTGCAGCTAGTGTGGAAGTCAAAGAGTAAGGCCAAGCTCTCAAGTTTTAACACATGTACATAGATACGTGTATTATTTTACTACTAGCCCTGTAACAATTTTTTTTTACAGGAATTAGTGCTTGCAGTTGATGTTTTGAATGAAGAATTTTTTGTGGATTGCAAAAAGATAAAATATTTGATGGGAATTTATTTTTTAACAATAATTAATGTGTATGTGACCTCAAAAAGGCTTTTGTTATAAATAATGAAATTCTATTTATATTTTGAATTCGAATTTTTAAAAATGAACTATTTTAGAATATTCCTCTTTGATTTATGGAGTGTAAAAATGTGACCTCGTGCTCTTGACTGAGTTTTAGGTGGCCTGGACCTACAAAGGCTGATGATGTCATATAAGTGCATTCTTGTTTGCATGTCAAGTGAAGCTTGCTGTGATAAATTACGGTGCAAAGTATTTTGCTAAAAATTGCTACAAAAGATAACACTGCAGCATTCACTGTTGGCTGGGGTTGACTCACTTACTTGACGTCATAGGCCTTTGTAGTACCCAGTTATATGCAGCCTCCACAACTGTGGCCAAGGGTTGAAAATGGCACAAAATATCTCTTTTTTTGAATTTCCAAAACACTAGGATAGCAAGGTCTTTCTTTGTTCATCCTATGTTTTCTTATAGGAACACCACATTGTAGTTCTAGGACTAAAAAAAATATGGGGTCATATGGACTTTAATTTTTTGCTAAAGAAATTACATGCAAGACGAACTTGGCCAAAACACATTAATAATCTAATTAACAATATTTATATCCTGATCATGAACCTGAAAAGTGATTGGTGTAAAAAAAGCCTAAATAAGCAGACTGGAAACAAGTTACATTTATGTTCTCTTACCACTGAAATGGTGGTTCTGTTGTCTTCTGAAATCACTGTAACACTTTTATCACTACTCTCACTACTGACATCTGTGCTCTCTTCAGTATTTTCAGATCCAGAAGTATTATCCCCATCATTCTCATAAGAAATATCATCTGATTCTGCATTCTTAAACCAACAACAAAAATTTAAATTAGTATTACTGTAGCTTTAAGTCTTATAGAATGGCAGGACTGTTTTTATAGCACTAACTCTGCAGAAGATTAAACACTTATATCAACAGTTGAGACATTATATAGCTGCAGAAGTGTGTAGCACATGTGTACTATTTGGTATTTTACTATCCCGTAAGACAAATATTTACAGCAACTATATCTTGCGATTGAACAAAATTTTATATTTTGCATGAAGAATTTCTTGCAGATTGAAAAAGTATAAAATTTCTGATGGGAATCCATTTTTAACAATACCTTAAGGTATAGTTAATTTGTTTTTGCTAAAGAAATTAGGTGCATTTAAGGAACTTGGCCAAAACCCATTTAATAATTATCTAATTAACCAGGAAACAAGCTGCATATATGTTCTCTTACCACTGTGACACTTTTATCACTACTCTCACTTCTGACATCTTCACTCTCTTCAACACTTTCAGATCCTGAAGCATTATCCCCATCATTTTCACAAAAAACTTCATCTGACTCTTCATTCTTAAACCAAAAACAAAAATTTATATATAAGCTTCAATTCTTATAAAATGTCAAATCTGTTTCTTTGGGATAACTGTACAGATAGAACACTTATATAGTTAAGATATTATATAGCTACAGAATCTTTAATATATAATTATTTGCTGAATGCAGTTACTGCATGGTTACACTTTCTATCTTACTGCTACATATATTGGACATAATAAAGTTGGAATCAAATAAAACTGCCTCAATGTAACAATAATAATATAAGACACTATCTAGTTATTATGTAACTTGCTGTTCTCATATTACAAAAAGTATAAATTTACAAACAAAAAATTATTGCCTGTAGCAATTCATGCCTTATGATTCATGATTTCAAACTATGGTAAACATTACACTGAAAGGTATCAACTGAAACAATGATACAGTACATATAATATATGGTCCATATTGAAAACTATATTATTCTTCATCTCAGTCAGTTTAAATAAATATTTTTCATATAATTCTAATTACATATTTTGAAGAAAAAAATGACCAAAATCATTTTGTTGGTATATTTATAAGCTAATTTTCTATGTCTTCCAGATGAATTTTGTAAAAAAGGTTTCAATGAATTTTTTACTTTTAAGAAAATGGATATAATACACCTTTTAGCTGATGCAAATATTTTTGCTAGATCCATTCCTTTGTGGGGGCAAATAGGTGATGTTTATGCTGAATTAATAAGCTAAAATTTGACCGAGTAATGACTTTTTGCTCTCACATTAGGGAATGGATCTAGCAAAAAATTTGTATTAGCAAGATGGTGTATTACAGTAATTGGGTTTAAGAATAATACAATGGTGGTACCTTTGTTATTGGTTATTGGTGTATATACTTACTGAAGATTCAGACTCTTTAATATACTTCCATATTTCGTCAGCCTAAAAGGTTAAAATTAGTGAGATAGAAGATGTTAAATTACTGTATTAAACAAGGTTTATGCAGTATTGTTAAAAAGAATTCCAGAATTTCAGAGACCTAGATTTGGAATTTTTGTTTTTCCAGGATTTTCAAGGTTTTCCAGAACCAATGCAAACACTACATAAAGTTATTATGATGCATGAACAGTAAATATTTTATCAAAAATACTACACATTATCACATTCACAACAGACAAACATGTTTCTACTTTCTACCCAAATAATGACAACTTTTCAATAAACCTCAGCAAAAACATCAAATTCTTACAAAACTTAGACTGACATATCTGCTCTCTTAAGTAGTAAGTAAAGAGCCTTCTTAATAAAGCCACTGACATTATCATTATTTCTCATTATTTTTATTACAAATCTAGAAAAACCTAGTTTACATTATTTTTATGTGAGAAAATATGCCTCAGTGTGCCAACCATACTTAATGGAAAATTGGATGAACCTCCAGTATTATTAATTTGGATCAACCTCATCTCAAGTAATTTTATGTTCAATTAACCTGTCAGTGAAAAAACAATGTACTCTATGTATTAATCTAGAGACCAGTACAAACAATATAAATTTGAAAAATCTACTCACTCTTAACGGTTTAAATTCCTTGCTATACCAGCTGAACATCTATAAAAATTAAAATTATAGATATAATACATATCATATATATATATTTTATTGGTTTTTTATGAAGCTGACTGGTTTTATTAGCTGCGGTAATCACTAACTACATAATGTAGTCCACACTGAAAAACATGCACACTGAATTAACAGTAATCAGCCACTACAGTTCTAATAATGGCTTTGTTTAGTTTACATAAAAACTGCTAACACTTAGTTAATAGCAACAAGTACTTTTAGTTTGGAAAAGCAGGTAAAGTTCAGTGTTTGTTTGCCATAACTCTGCACTAGTAATAGTATGATATATTTCCTAACGTGACCTGAGCAAAATAAATGTGTCTGATCATGTGATCTACTAGGCAGAAAATATAATGCGATTCAAGTTAACTATCAAACTTCTATGAACATTGATCTGTGAATAAATCTGCACAATTAGGGTGATGTTTTGCTTCTTGCTCTACGTCTTACCATGCACATGGGAAATAAATAAAAAAATTACAAGTAATCTTCGAAACTTTGCGACAAGTAACATACATGTTGATTATGTTTATGTTTTACTTGCGATTGATAAATCAAATAGATTTTATCACACAACTTTGTAACATTTTTAGTATTATTTAAAAAGGTATAAAAACTCACACTTACCTCTATCGAAAAGTACACAAAGACAAGCGAGTGAACTGAGCCGATGACCGCTGACCAACATCTGGTTCGAGCGACTTCCAGTTTTTCTCCCTCAAGAGTGACAGTGCGATATTTCTGCTATAGTTTCACTTAAATTAAGAGTGAGCTTGTTCGATTTTTTATTCTTGACCGGCCTTGCTTGTACGATATTTTTTGGGAGGTCATATGTTTGCTCGATTTATGGGAGGAATTATTAGAAACCCCCCGCCCATTAAGTATATTCAATGGCCGGTGCGTCATTGTATTTATAATTGTATTTCAAAATATGATAGTTGGCGCTGTATTTACCTTGTTTTTTTTACTAAGAGAGCAGAGTTACGATTGCAATTAGAAGTCCGGAACTTCCTATCTTTGCTCTCGGTTTTGTCCTTACTTTGTTTTCAAAAACAAAAAAAAGGTTTTGATCAGAACAGTTTTAGACTTTTTTTAGCAGGTTTTCTATTAATTAGAATAAAAAGTTAGAAACTGTACTAAAATAAAGTAATTTTCCGTGAAACATCCACTTTTGTCGTATTTAATACATTCCCGATCCTCCGCTTAGCGCGACGTGTGAGTGACAAAGAAGAAAAGACAACGTTTTTCACTACACGGACCTCCCGGCTGGCAAAAACTTTGTATATACTTTCTAATTTTGCATTTGCAAGCAGACAAACTAGTACTTTGTAACTAATTTCAAATATACCAAATTTTGACTATTGTAGTAACTATAAACGGTATTTTAGAATGATATATGCAGGTAATGAGTTTCACCAATTTTTTTCCATTTTTTTGGTGACCCAAAAAAAGTCGAGGTACTCAAGCACCTTTAAGCACTTGTAGCTCCGCTTTAATTACTGCCAAAAAACTGATCTTTTACGGAGTCTTTGTTGTTATGCTAATGATTAGTTTTATTGCTTTGATTATTCTTATCTCTCGAAAATTGATACCGAAAAAGTTTGTTGGAGTTTCTAGCAAAACGGGAACTTTTGTAACGTTGAAATTTTTGACGCTAGACTAACTTCAAATTCTTCCCAAAAAAAAGTGAAACGTTCCATTAAATTTTTTTTTGCTTTTTTAAAATCTCGAATACCTACTTATACTTTTTCCCAAAGTTCGTTAAAATTGCTTGGTTTATAGTTGCAGAATTTAAGTTTGAATAATGAAAATGCGAACTAAGGGCTTTCTTCGAATCCTGCAACTACACATCGACATGAAAAGTATGACATACACGGCAGATTTTTTTTTGCTATGATAACTTAATTTTAAAAAGCCGTGGTAGCCGAGAGAATGGTATGGTGTATATATAAAAAAGTGCTTACCACGACACAGGGAACTTTTATAACCTCGTGGCCTGATTTGAGCGTCTCATTTTATACAATTGTCATTTACGAGCGCGAAACTTCACAGGCATAAGGTTCTTCCAGTATGACTACTGTGATAGAAATTTGATAACTTACCACGTTAAGAAAGAGAGAGAAGAGAGAGCCATAAGCACGGGCACTTTTGTAACGAGGATGGGGCACTTTGGTTACCTGTCAAGGCACTTTAGTAACTGCAGGGCATTTTTGTAACAGTAGGGAACTTTTGTAACAGAGAGAGTCACTTTTGTAACACAAGGAACTTTTGTAACGATAATGGGGCACTTTGGTAACTTGCCAGTGCACCTCTATAACATCACTTTTGTAACATTGGTTCACTTGCGTAACGGTTTATAGGGAATTTTTTTGAAAACTTTTTTTTATTGTAGCTGTACTCGACTCTACCATCAATAGACATAAAGGTCTTTTTCAGTATTCACTGTACAGTAAAGGAAAATGATAATACAACTATTCTTTTCTTCCTTGCAGGTTATTTTAATCCTCGGGGTTTCCTTTGCATGATATTTTTTTCCATTTAAAAGCTCTGCTCGAATACTTTTTTTGTATTTGCCCACCCCACCCCTTCCCATATACTTAACGTTCCATTCCTTAATTATGCAAGTTATTAAAAAAACTATTCATTTCGTCCGCGAGTAGGTACAAACTTGAAGTAGTGTTGATAAACGAATTATTATCGCCATAGGAACTTGAAAAAGCTGACATTACGAGCGTTAGCCCTTTCTGCGATGCTGCGACGAAGGGCTAACGCTTGAAATGTGAGCTTTTTCAAATTCCTATGACAATAATAATTTGTTTATCAACAATACTTCGAGTCTCTGAAATATTACATTGTTTCTTTTGTTGTATATTAATTAATGCTCTGTGTTTGACCCAGGATGTACAGACAAAGTACAGTTACTGAACCATTTATTTACTAATTATATAACTAGACTAACTTAAAAAACATCGAAGATAATAAAAAAAACATACTTACTTCAGGATCAAAGTCACTTAAACTGATTGTGCTATGAATTTCTTCAATAATTTCATTTGCCTGTTGATACACAAAAGTGTGATATTTAGAGAACCATAATATGTATAATGTACAAACTTTTCTTTGCATTGCTTAGCAACAATTTGATACAATTGATTTGTTGTCAAGTTTATTTACCTGTACTGGTTCCATTTTTTCATTTTAAATAGTTATTGATGACATCTGGATTAAAATATGAAAACAAAACATGTAAAAACTGATTAGATTTCATATTCTATTGTGTAATGACCTGTTAAATAAAGTTGAATAATTTAGTGATAAATATGTAAATTCTACACCGTATAAAAAGAGAAAACTTACTGACGTTTCGGACGTTAGTCCGTCGTCGGAGTCAAGTTGAATAACAAGTTTTATAAGCCTTCAGTATTATATATGTAATAGAAAAGAAAAGCATTTATTCTTTCAAATAATTTAATTGTTAACAAAAAAAACATCGATCAAAACTTAAGTTTCAATTTACTTGCTAAATATATATAAAGAAAACAAATTAAAAAATTACACTGCAAGCAGTTAAAATATAATAGTAGTGAAATAATTAACAAAGAGAAAGTTTTCACACGTTGAAACTTTTAGCTGAAAGTTGCGTGCCACGACGATGCGAAACAAGTTTCAGCATGCGTTGCACCGTGTAACATAGTCGGTTTTGTGAAATTTTTTTGAACTTCCGTTGCGAGACAGGTTTCACAAAAAGTAGAACCGCTTTCTACTTCTGCAACAATATAATCGCAACGATCGAAGTGTTATATAACAAAAACAAGAGTTTCGCCGTGTAAAACCACATGGTGAAACTGGTGTCGCTCGGTCTAGCACACAATTAACTTTCAGCTAAAACTTTCAAAATGTAACAGCGGCTTTAAAGTTTCAATATGTAATAACAGAGGCTTAAATAGAAGCTGAAAAGTACAAAACTAATTTTTTTGAAATATGTCTTTGCTTTTGATTTGACAAAGTACTAAAAGCAAAACTAGAACTTAATACAATGAATTCCAAATGATGCCTAAGAGTGTTATTCAGTATAAAATTACTTTATGGTGATCATATAATCTAAATATTTAAAGAATTTCGACTTGTTGAACTCACCTTCAATGTCAGTAATCGACCACGGAGTGACGGAGTTTGAAGCCGAGCCGAGCCATCACGCCGTTCTGTTGCTTTTGAACGCACAATTGCATTGTAGAAAAAAATATAATGTACATAGACCCCCCACGCCGCCACTTTTTTTTTTAATTTTTGAATGTTGGGGCGTATTATTTACTTGATAAAAAATAATTATTCCGAAATAAAGATTTCTCAAAATGTAGTACAATCCGTTTTAAAACGACTAATAAAATAAAATAATTAATAAATAATTAAAATACTTTTCGGGAGAAAAAAAAGTAAGAAGAATATCCGTCACTTTGAATTTTGTGATTATCTGAAAATGGCCCTTCTTTGAGAACGAGTTAAACCCGTATTCATTTTTCGTATTTTGTTTTAAGCGTGATAGTTTAGACTTTACATTATTATTTTTAAAAAATCGAGGACTGGTCCCTCCACCTTCCAAAGATCTCCTTTCTTTACTAAATCCCCCTCCCCTTCTCCGCTAGACTAAGGATAAAAAGCCAAGACTCCAACTAAACTTTTTTGTTTTATTTCTTTATTATACTAAACTTTTTAAAGTTGAAGTAGTTCCACCAAGAATAGTTTCGGTAAGTGACGGTTGCTACCCCGGCTGTATGGCGATAGGAATACAGTACGTTAAGCTGGCAATGAAATTGCGAGCTTCAAAAGACTTTTTTTAGTTAATGATCGTTCAGAGTGCATAGCAATATACAGCTTGCAGTATGTGTTGTAATTTCTACAATTTTCAACAACGCCATAGAGTTACGCAAACTTATAACATATTTATATGTTAAGCGTTATTGACCCGTATAACAAAAACGTTTTAATTCAACCATTTTCATACATCAACCATTTTCATACATCAACCATTTTCATACATCAACCTTGTTTTCTTTTTTTTTAACAAGCTCATACTAATCACCATTTATTGCTGTTGTTCTTGCTTATATATTAACCACGGCAACTTTTTTTTTTTTCAGGTGAAAAAATATGTCAATACCGTTTGCGTACCCCAAAGGCCAAAAGGGCACTTTTGTAACGCCGCAAATTTGACTAAAACTGCAAATAAAAAAATTACAAAATATCTGATTCACAATTTTTTTTCTTCACCAACTGCACGATTGTGTGCTTCAACTTTGTGCCAAATTTCATTTAGTTCGGGCAAAAAAAAATGGCCAAAAAATGTTTTTTCCGTTTTTGAATGCCATACGGAAGCATTGAGATTTTGTAAAACGTCTCATCCACTAGGTATAGTGTAGCATTACACGACAAATTTTTGCTACCTGAAAACATTCCAGTTTAAAACTGCTAGGACTGCGAGAGGATGATACGAGTAAGCGAAGCAAGGGCAATAGCTTCTATTTGCACGTAAAATGGTTTCGAAATCTTTTTTATTATTGCTTAAATCAACGTGAGGCACTTTGGTAACATTTAGGATTTGTCTTATTTATTATTCCTTGAAACTTTAAGTTATGTTTTCATTATTTTGTATGAATGATCCTTGTGGAAATGGTTTGCCATAGCATCAAGTTTACGCTTTCATATTTTTCCAATGCAAAGTTATTGTGGGGAGAGAAAGATGGTGCAAAAGTTCCCTATTTTACCTATGGGGGGGAGAGAGAGAGAATCACCCTTTTCCCCTTCTCTGGATCCGCCCCTGACAATATCACGGAGTAACTTGTCATCTTTTTTGTCATCAATAGAGTAACCCATGGTTGAGGTATTGGCTTGCTCCATGGCAGAGGCAAAAGAACTACCTGGAATCTAATAGCTGATATTCAAAATTGCATTTCATCAATATACCAGTACATGACCATGTAACTTTAAAAAAAAACTTTTGTTACTTTCTTACAAAAAGGTAATATATAAGGTTCTAGCTATATAATATATTTTCCTGCCAGTTGCTGATGCAAAAGTTGTTATTAAAGTTATGCAATTACAGTAATAGACCTTAATTTGATCAGTAATTGTTATACAGGTTTGACTAATTGTTGCCAAAATTACAGTCTGTAATTAATTAATCTTTTATACTACAACTGTCTGGAGACTTTGTTAATTAATCCAAGGTTTGCCTGTTTAGTATAGGTAATCGAGTAGTTTTGAGTGCAGTTATGGGGTTATCCAGCACAAGTAAGTATTTTAAACGCTAAACTTAGCTGAGCGAATGCAGTTCAGTTTGTAGCTTTGAAATATTTTCAAGTGCTGGATAAATCCCTAACTGCACAAAAAAGCCATACTATTACTTGTTAATCACATGCATAAAAAAAAATTGTGAAAAAATGCTTGCAAGCGCAAGAATAAAAAATCTGTTTGTTGCCAGCTACCACTTTTATTTTTTCATTCAACTGAACTTTAGCTAGTTTTCCAGAAATTGCAAACATTGTCTCCAAATGAAAAACTTGGCAATTAACGACGGGAAACTACTTTCACAAAATGTTGGTTTTCATTAATAAGTATAAAAGAATAACTTTATAACCAAGGATTTGCTCAAGTTCATCGTTGCAAAAATATTTGATTCAACTTGATGAAATAAAAAAAAAAACTGTGACTGTTGGATCATGCCGTCTGCTGCCACTGAAGCAATTCATGTGCTGCGAGCATTTCTTTCATTGGTTTGGTTTGACTTCTATTGTTTCTTAGTCAATCAAATTCCACTGAATTACAGATTTGCAATGAGAATTACAACTTTTGCACTAAGAATTAAAGTTTTGCACTGAGAATTAAAGTTTTGCACTGAGAATTACAAGTTTTGCACTCAATTATAGCTGAACTGCACTACTCTTATCCAATAGGCTTTCAGTAATATTTTATGTATGTGATTATTGCCTTAAGATGTTTGAAATTATTTGCATTATGATGGTTATAGATACCTGTTCCTGTAGCAAAGATGCCAATCCCTGTTAAGCTGGCAGCGCAGTTGAGGGCTGTGCTTTTACCACTCTTTGGCTCCCCTATCCCCATGGCCATTGGCATGGCATTTCTTTGTGCATAATTAGCATTGGAATGCATAAACATGGCCATCCCCCCAGGAGATCTTTCATGGTAACTATCAGGTGTTGCAATGCCTGTCAGTCACAGATATTTCAATGGGTGGTGAAATCCGCTCGATTAATGTTTCAAAAACATAAACTCTTTTCTCAACTGGAATAACAGTGTCAGAAGAGGTCAACTGTACCAACTCATTCAAAACCCACACATTTGAATTAGGTTGCCTTCCAATAATCTGAGGATTAAAATTTTTTTAAAAGAATTTATTAATTCAGTCATAAGACAAAACATGAAATATGACATGTTCGTCTTATTGTTCACCAGCTAAATATTAAACCTTGTTATCTTTTTTTATATTAATCAGTAAGGTATATGTAGCAAATCCTAAACAATATTAAATTTTAAAAGAAAATGTAAAAACTCGTTTCAGCTAGGTTTGTTATTCGTAGGACTCTTGTATGGTCCATGTAACGTTCCACAACATGATTTCACCTGAATATGAGAGTTAAAATGATGTTCCTTGTAAAATAAGTTGAAGTTGACCAGTTT
>JAOBBB020082541.1:0-13662 GCA_025331005.2 Zoanthus gigantus
ACTATTTGACTAGTAATAACAACAACGTTTTAACAACGTGGCCCTTTTGTATGAGGGGTGTCCTCTAACAACAACAGAGACCCTCAGGGGGTATGGGACCAAATAGCAAAAGATAATATCTTACAACAATCTTGGAGAACTATAAACCTCACAAGGTAAACCTGTCAGCATTAAAGGAACATAAAATTATTTGACATGGTTGACAATAATAGGCAGTCAGAAAAAAAATTTTCTGCACCCTCTGTTGAGGACCCAACACTGGAATTCCTGAGTTATCCTTGCCCAGTGTGGAACTCTGTTAAATTTATTTCTGATTGTTCTAAAATTCACTATAAAAAATTCCAAACCTGGCCCTGATTAATCTGAAGTTAATTTGATTATATTTCTAATTTTCATTTTGTAAGAAAAAACATCAATAATTTCTATTTGCTTGAACAATTTTCCTTCATGAAATAAGAACCAATTTAAGAAGCTCACCTGCCTAGAATTTTGCTAACTCTTTCAAGTTTTCACTACATTGTTGATAGAATTGTGTGCCCCTGCCATTCAGTATCAGACATGAAAACTGCCACGACTCCATTATAGCAATCCTGTCACCTATTTCTAACTGGATTTTTTTTCACATTGCCTTGTGTTCAATGTTTTTCTCCTGGTTTCCTTGAATCAATTTTCTAATAGCTGTATTTATAGTGCCAAAATCTGCAAATTCTCGGTGCTTATTTAGCGACTGAAGTTAGCAAGCCTAGCCATACAATTTGCCAAAAACCAGGCTGCCAGCGAGCAGTCCTCTTGTCTGCCGGAATAAAGCACATGGTTTCTTATCAGAAGTTTTTATATTTACGAATATGTACGGTTAAGGTTGGGTTAAGCTTACCTTGTCTTTCCGGTGAGGAATTTGTGCAATATTCTAGCAGGATGGGCCCTTATTAGAAACTAAGATATCACATGTGGTGACTGGCAAGTTGAAGTGAGCTGCACAAGCCTTCTTTAAATTAGACAAGTTTAAATCATCGTACTGAAAATATACAAATTCTCTTGGCTGTACAGGGCGATACGTTTGTTTCGAATCTGGCTCAGATGACATTCTCTGCACTATAATCTCGCTCGGAGCAGAAGTACCTTTCTTCTTTGGAGACATAGCCTCCCCGGCCTTCGCTCTTTTTAGGCTCATTTCTTCTTGTAAACGAGCATATATTTCATTACGCCGCTTCATTTTGCCTAAAAAGATGGATTGAAATCGAACTACAAAGAGTTACCAAGGATGAAGAACGAAAAAAGCCTACCGGGAGTGACGTCACAGATCATTTGTTCAACAGAAAACTCAGTTGACTACCATAAATAAAAGAGGAGTAACCAAGGTCACAAACAATAGGGAGGGAGAGGAGGGCATGTCAGTCCTTCGGTTACTACTCTTTATGAGATAGAATTCAAGTCAAACTTCAACTTACAGGTAAGTCTCGTTTAACTTTCTAATTCTTTACAGAACTAATGATATATAAGAAGCGATTTTGAGCAATTTTATTGCCAGTAAGACGATGATTTTGTAACTATCCATTGTGTCGTGGTTTCTGCCAAAGGTCAAGTTTACGTCAAATTTAAAAGCTTGTAGCGTTACTACTAAACAAATACCCAAAGATTTGTTTTACAGCAGGCCACTTTAGCAAAAATGGGTCTTTCATTGTAAAGAATTACTTAACTGATGGACTTACATTTTACCATATCTCTGACAATGCCGTAGAACGGCGAAAGCTCAGATTTTTAAAAAAGTTTTTAGATTTTATCAAACTTATTTTAAAGTTGTTATAGATCTTTTATACAGTTGTAGGCAGCAATTGCGTTTATTCGTTTTATATTTAAGTGGTGGACTTTTGTGGTTTGGGCATAAGTGTATGAGAGGGAAAGACGAAAAGGCAATAGATCAGGAATTGTTTCAAGGTACTTTAAAGTCAGTGGAAGGGGTGTTGGCAGAGGAGTGTTACCAAATGGCTATGGATGAGGGTTGTGGGGCCGAAGTTGTTTGGCAGGATGGGGACTCAAGTTCTCAAAAGTCAGTTGAAAAAGTGTTTGGGGCAGTGCCAAGAAAAGTTTTCAAATGTGGTGGTCGTGTTGCCTTGGTAGAGCTCATGGTAATAACCTGAAAGATCTAGCTAAGCAAAAACAGTTTTCTGTCACACAGATTTCAAAATTGAAAAGTAAATTCCCAGAAGCAGAAAATGCGAAGTGCCAGTGCCAACGCCATAGCAAAAACTGTGGATGCCTTTCAGATGCATTTATTAAGAATGCAAGAATAAATCATTTTCGCTGCCTCCAGCAGTGCAATGATCCATCAGAATATGCTCGTAGAATGAGAGCATTGGGGCACCACAGCATCAATGAACACTGCTGGGAAGGTGGTGAGTGTGGATTTCATCCAGTGAAAAAATGTACTTGTGGGCAATGTGAAGAAGATGAAGTGAAATGTGAGGGTGCCCCTTACTCAACAAAGCACATATTGAAATGCGAATTTCATCATTTGTGCTACATGCAGGAGTGTGAGTCAAGAGAAGAGGATGCAAAAAGTGTTATCCATCCCGAAATGGGAAGAGGGCATTCCAATATGTGTGAGGCAGATTTCACAGTGCTACCCCAATTCAGATCAAAAGATCAGAGTCTTTGCAGGTATTTAATAAACTTGATCGTTTTTATCCTAAACCATTATATGTTTCATGTATATTTTTCTATAAGGAAAGTATCAAGCTTAAGAATAAGCACATAAAATTGTTAAAACTAAAGCAATATCTAAATAGTTCCATAATTTGAATTATGTTCATATATCAAATGTTAAAAATTGTTGAACATAAACATTTGTTTTCTTTCAGGTGTGAGGCTGGATAGGTATACCTATTTCTCAATAGTTCTTATCATTTGTAACTGCAGTTTTCATTTATTTCTTCTGTCCACTGGACAAAAAATGAGTCAAAGAACTTCACAGAAAGTTGCAAGAACAAAGGATCAAGAGGAGAGAAAGAAATGGGAAAAGCGCCAAGCCATTCAGCACAGTTACAGGATAGAAGATGATGAAGAGGAAGTAGACGATCAAAGTTTTGTCAGCGCTGCCAAGGAAATTGTTGGGGGTAGTGAGCAGAGCCAGACATTGTTGAGCGGAAACAAGCAACAAAGTAAATCTTCTTACCAAAACAAAACAAGAAAGAGAAAAAGGTCAAAGAAAACATAGTTATATACAATAAGTTTCAAGATCGGGTTAGTGGAGCTGCTAAGGCAGACGCGGATACTTTTAACAATCTTGGTGGAATATTGTCTGATCCTGTGGCTTTTGAACTATTTAAATCAGTTAACAGTTCAAAGACATACTTGGTACACACTGGCTGAAAACTAAATAAGATGCTTTCAAATTCGTTTTCCATCATTTTATTGATTTGATCAATACTATAGTAGTGATCAAAATCAGTTTCTATGAGATCGGTTGAGTGGTTGAGACAAGATTCCACAAAATAATTGTTGAAGATCTCAGCAACGTCACTTTGATTGTTATAAATCTGACCATCGTCTATTAATGTAATCCTGCACGAGGTACGCCCACGTGAAAAGCAGCTTAAGTCTTTTCCAGAATTCGCTGGGACCTGAGGATTTGAATTTCTCATTGGCAAAATAGTGACGAAGAGCTTTACGTTTTAGAGATGTTACTCTGTTTCTCTGCTTTTTGAATGCGGTCCAGTTTTCTCTTGTACGATTTTTTAGAAAGATGCGATATAAGCGACCAGGACATGATGTTTCTCGTCTGATTTCGGGAGTTATCCACAGAAGTTGGTCGCCTCGAACATGCTTTCTTTTAACAGGCGCATGTAAATCCAATACTTGTTTATATAAGCATTCCCAGTGGGCCCACACATCATTCACATTCTCATAAACAAATGCACTATCCCAGGGGACATTTTTTAAGTCACGAAGGAACAGATCTTTGTCAAAGTGTTTCATGGATCGATAAGAAATTACTTTTGGCGCGGGTTTAGGCAATTTTTGTCTACGAACTATAAAAACTAAGTCATGATCACTAATGCCTAGATGGAGTAGGCCACTTTCCAAAAAATGATTGGGGTGACTCGATAAGATTAAATCCAGTAAAGTTGCGGAAGCTTCAGTTACTCTTGTTGGTTTATGAATAGAATTACTCAATTGGAATTGATCACAAAATTCCTTGAACTTAATTGTCTCACTGTTATCAGATAGCAAATCAAAGTTTAGGTCACCAATTACAATAAGTTCTTTTCTTGTATTATACATGAGTTCTAAAGAGATTGTCATTGAGCTCAGGAAATCAGTTGGTTTGCATTTGGTTGGTGAACGATAACACGCACATATGATGAAATAAACACCATTGTTTCCTTTGACATCAAGGCACAGAGATTCCACATTGGAAGGCTCAAGTTTTCGTCTTCTAAGAGCAATTACGTTTGATCGAACATAAGCTAATATACCTACACCATTTCTTGTTCTGTCACGCGGAATGGTACGGTAATTAGGATGTTCAATAAGTGAGTTACTGATTGAATTGCACAGTTTGGTTTCCGAGATGAATAGAATATCAAAAGCGCATTCGTTGAGAGTATCAGCTTAATTTCGTCGATCTTGTTAACGAGCGCGTTCACATTTAGATGTGCAAAAGATAAATTGAACTTGAAGTTAGATCTAATATTATCCTTGTACCATTCCATAGAACCAGCATTGTCAATCATCGATTCGGTACTCGAGGAAACGTGTGAGCTTTTGTAGATATCAGTCGACTGATCATGATCGTCGAATAGTTCAACTAAAGAATTATCTCCCAATGAAACAAACGGGAGAACATTTGGCAGACATAAATTGCAATTCCATAGGACAGTTGTAGTTAAAGCCATGTTATTGTACATTTTAGGAGTTATGTTCCCACACTTTATATGATATTTGTTATCACATGTACTACAACATACCGCTCGATGATTTACAGCAATGATTCTTTCACATTCAGGACATTTCGCTCGGTTATCACCGGGGTTTCTCTCAATATCACCAGCTATCAGCAGGAGTACGCCATAGTGAGCCACAGAATTATTATAATAAGCAAGTTTTCTTGGAAGAAACTTTCTTTGCCAAGCACGCTTGGCAACTGTTCTCATGATAATTCCAAAATGGCCGTCATGTTGTCGATGACAAATATTGAGAGAACGGTTTACAAACTGTTTTGAAGGGGAAATCTCACCAAATATGTTCCATAATTATCAGGAGTCAATATATCAGCATTTCCACAGTTGTAGGCGGTAGTTGTCGTGAATTTCAATACAATTAGGAACAAAATCCATAGAGCGGCTTTCATGGTCCACACAGTATGACGCCGTAGACGATTATGTCAAGTAGATTAGATAAACAAATCTTCTCAACCAAAGTGCCTATTTTAGTGTAAGTAAATATTATGTATTTGTTGTGGCATCCTTTGAGTCAAATACTCAGTTGAGCATTTTCCCACCAAAGGTACACAAAAACACAGGACTATTATTTATGTCAGTGTTAAAAGATGAGAAATCAGAGTTGGTTGATGATGGTCTGTGAAGTCCTTGACCTGCATTTTAATGTTGCATAGCCAGGCTTTGGGTAAAGAATTGTTGACTTAAAATCAAAGGGAGTGAGTTGTCATGGCCACCACTTAGGGGTGGCTGAACATGGTGATATTGCTGTGGGCCATATAGTATACTCTTCTTTCTGGGGCTTGTGGTTCTTGCTGGTTAACAGCTGTAAACATCATGTGCATGGGATTCAGCTCATGTTTTGTTGACCTCTCAATGTCCCCTAACACAAATTTAATAAGTTCTTTAGTTGAATCATTTTCTATAACTTGCTTTACTACTTCAGCTACTCAATCCATCAATCCATTGAACCATCAATTCAATGAACCAACGAGGCATCGATCCATCAAACCAACAACCCATTAAACCAACTTTAACAATCAAGCTAACGATCAATTGAGCTGGCTTATTGGAACTTGAGAAAAACAGCAGTATTAGTCTAAAATCTTGGACGAAATAGTTGAAACACTTAATTATAAATTAGCGGCCCCTCCCCCTCCCACCCCATGCAATGTTGTTTGCGCAGTTGATCATAGACCAACATTGTAATGGGGAAGGGAGGAGAGGTGATTGGTCAGTGCATGTTGACACCAACTGTTCTGACTAATTTTGTCCAGGATTGTCTGCAAGCTTTTATGGAGCCCACAATGCTAGTCTTCAGCGGTTATCATACAGTTTGTTGCATGGCACTAAATAATTTTGAATTTTTGAACTTTGATTGTTATGGATTCCCGTTGTGAGTTAAATTCAAGACAAGTGCGTTTAATATATCTTATAACTTATAGCCAGGCAGGTCCATTAATTGCTGCGACACGTGAGGACTTTGCATGAATTGTTGTTGATGCTTTTTCTAAAACAAACAGTGGTTCTTCAGAGCCGAGCCAGTGGGTTTTTAGTAAAGAGAACCATGCCGACCACGGATTTCATTATCATATGGCAGTGTAACTAACTCGTGCACGTAGATGGGTTAGTATCAGGAACTATTTGCAGAGACAATATGATATTTGTGTGAATTTTTCAAATGCTCACACATTATTTCAGTGCTTGGCGTTATGTAATAAAGGAGGACAGTTCTTACATTGAGTCCAACGGACATCCAGATCTCACTAATCAATCTGTACCTCGTACAACTAATGCAATAGCTACCATACAGTCTGCAAGAGGAAAGGGCGGCATTAAGCGTCTCAGAAAGACACGAATGAGTGTTTATGACGTATCTCAGTTGGTTGTTACAAAAAGAATAAAAAACTGATTGGAACTTCTAGTTCTCGCCAATCAGCAGAAACAAGATGGCAAGGAAGATTTAGCGCAATTCATAGCAAACCGTGGCTCAAAGGTTGTTGAGGAAGCAATACGGGTAGGATGGGAGCTTGAAAAAGCTGAAGAGAAACTTAAACGCAGTAAGTTAACACGATTAGAAATACTCGAACAGGCTCTTGAAAAATGCTGTGTAGAAAACTGCAACGGGCAATGGCTTGAGATGGCTGAAAACCGTATACATAGAAATGGCATAGACTTACTTGAATTTACCACTGCATGCAGAATGTTGTTGGAAAAAGCCAGAGGCAAATATCGAAATATTTTGTTGACTGGGCCAGCAAATTGTGGAAAGACTTTTATACTCAACCCATTAACTGTTGTCTACAAAACTTAACCCCCGCATCAACCAGCTTTGCTTGGGTTGGAGCGGAAAATTGTGAAATTCTATTTTTGAATGATTTTAGATGGTCAAGCCAAATTTTGGCCTGGCATGACATGCTTTTGTTGTTGGAAGGGCAAACGGTGCATCTTCCCGCTCCTAAATCACATTATGCGCAAGACATTGTTTTTGATTCAGATACTCCGGTATTTTGCACGGGAAAACAAGAGCTGCAGTATATTCGTGGACAAGTTTTAGACGAACGGGAGACAGAAATGATGAGGGTAAGATGGAGACATTTCGTGTTCTACGCACAGATCCAACGGAATGAACAGCGAAACGTTCCGCCGTGCCCACGATGTTTCGCATCATTTATTCTCCAGCGATCCACGTAAGCATAATCAAGCAAGGCGGGCGGACAGCAAACTTGGGTCACGGTTGAGCAGTTGCAACGGTCTACCACAAGTTTATCACCGACTGGAAGTTAAAACGTTTAAGATTAAATAAGAACTATTCATCAAAAATAGAACAGTCATGTTTAAGTGAAGGTAGTTGGTATTGGGAGCTAGATTGATACATAATTTTTTGTTGTTTTGTTATTTAATAATGAGATTAGAAAACCCATTCAACGGTCGACCATATTTCAACTGAAAGAAATATTAGATATGTTTTGTTTTCAAGTTTTTGGGGTCGACCGTTTTCGTAATACATAGCAGATTAAATAAGCCACGTTAGCGGAATGTATTGTAAGTAACAACAGACACTAAGTATAAGAAACGTCTTTATTAACATTTATATTTACATTTGGTACTTATTTCGATATGTTTGTTTCAAGTTTTGGGGGGTTGACCGTTACAGGCATCCCTATTTAGTAATCCATTAAAACATGTCATTCACGTTAGCATGCATGCAGAATGCGTTATAAGTAACAACAGATACTTAACACGACCTGGTTAAACCTGAACTTAAAGCACATTTTACGATCCTAAAGAAATGCAAATCGAAATTTGACTGTCTAGTTTACGAGATGCTTTTAATAAGTGAGCGTCAACCATCAATAAACAAGCAGTCAGATTCCATTCATGCTAAAGTTTTTGTTTCACCTTACGCCTTTTGTATTCTATAGCACAAAAAAATTGTAAATATCTTAGTGTCAATTATCGTTTAACAGTTAATTTCCATATACGAAAAAGTTTTTGTTTTAACCTAACACCCGTTATATTTAAACTGCGAATTATCCATTAAAGTTTAACCTTGATAATGGAGTCATGTCTGACTCCGAAACGTCGGATATTGGTGTTAGTTTTTATTCTTAATAGAATTTCTAAAGTTATATAATTTTGAATTTATTACAGAAATTCAAATTTGATAT
The DNA here is from genome assembly GCA_025331005.2 of Zoanthus gigantus. Taxonomy (NCBI): domain Eukaryota; kingdom Metazoa; phylum Cnidaria; class Anthozoa; order Zoantharia; family Zoanthidae; genus Zoanthus; species Zoanthus gigantus. The sequence continues at coordinate 8,609 of JAOBBB020082541.1, forward strand.
CCATGATCTGTTTAGCTATTCAAGCTTATTTTACTCAGAAAAAAAGTTGAGTTTTTGACTAGTTTTTAGCTCATTACCTGAGCACTTGCACCAGAAGATTTGCATAAGCAGAAAAATGAAGCACGTACGTAGTATAAGCAACTTTAGGTTAAAAGTTTTGATCATAGCCGTAAGAAAAACACAAAGCTGACATTTCAGACAGAGGACTGACGCGTGAAACGTCAGTTTGGTACTTTTCTTTCAGTAATTAACCAAGTAAGAGACCAGAGACATTTACTATTCAATATTTCATTCATAATGATAATAATAATAATAATAACTTTAATAGAATCATCCTCAAAAAGGCTTTTCAGACACTATTTACATTGATATAATACATAACGTATTTAAGTTATGAATAGTAAATATAAGAGTGTAAGAATATATTTAATTATAGAAACTTATGAGAAAACTTGCTCTGAAAGTTGCCTTTTTATAGTTTTCTTGAAAGACTGCAGGGAACCACATTACTTTATGTCATTATCTATATTGTTCCAAATTTGGTAGTTTTTTTTGCAAAACTTTGCTAAAATATGCAGTTTTGGCATTTTTTGCAATTACATGCATTTCTGGGCATAAGTGCATAGCTTTGTGTGGGGAAAACTCAGTTGGGTGAAGAGATTGAAGATGCCTCTGATTATGCAAACTGCTGGACTGATTTTTGAAAACTTAAATTTATAATTTGTCTAATTTTGGAGATGACTTTTATAAAAGAAAGGATATGTCACTTGACAAACAATGTGACTCAACCTGCACCACAGGTAACCCAGGCTAACTATTTGTGTAGGATAGTTATAAGAAAATGTATGGAACACTGTTAACTCAATCGATTATTAGAATAAATATGAAATAAAATAGATATCTGAACAAACATAACTAAAATGCTGCTGAAAATAAATAGCAAAACTGCTCATCAGCAGGATATCTAAATTGTGTGCAATTTTACAATTGGTTTCGGTTCCATCAAATCCTGTACCAACTGAAGATTAATTCAGGTGAAACCACCCACTAAGTGAGCACAGTAACTGAACGACGTTTGTAAAGTAAGGAAAACCAATAGATAAAACTGTAAAAACCAGTATTCGTGGCACATGCCTCACAACAAAAAGCAACAAGCTCGATTATGAAAAACAACCTTAAAATCAAATAGAGCGCGCATCACTTAACAAATCACATACAAATAACATTTAAAAGTAAGGGATACAATGTGTCAATAACTTCCCACACAATTCAGGGCTCTCAGATAACCTCCTTGATTGATGCTCCATATTTCCGCACTACTGTGTCGCAGTGGCTTGTATAGAACTTTGCGAATGACTTTTCAATTATCTTCTTAAAGCCTTGAGTCTCCAATTCTGATAGGCGCTTGCTTTTAAAATTACTATTGTTTTTGCAAAGCCTCGCATATCTCACCAGTTTAGAAATGTATATATGCCGTACGCTCATTTCTGTTGTATGTTACTGTCAGGGTATAGGAAGTTCATTTTATAGAAAGTGAAGTCCTCTCTCTTGTCATAAATGCTAGTTTGTATTGCTTCCTCTTTTACATACTATGTGTCTTGAACTTTAATGCCTTTAAGATATTACTAAAGGTTGTCAAGAACTACAGCAAGACACACATATTTGTTCTGAAAATCGACTGAGTTGATAGTGTCCCATACATATTATCTTATAACTCTCCTACACAAATAGTCAGCCTGAGTTACCTATATCTACACAAAGCTATTTACCTGCAAATGTTCTTATACTTTTATTCTGTTATATTTTCAATCACGAAGATATTTTTATATCTTTTAAGTTTAGCATTTAGTTGTACATGTTAACATGTTTAAAGAATAAAGGTTTTACATTTTAAAAATGACTATTAATTTTATATATTATACATAATTTTTTCCCTTGAACTTGAAAATGACCTTTGGCTAGTTGAATTCTCGTTCATTTTTATCGCTAAGTTTTTTGCATACTTATAATCAACAGATCAAGTTCTGAAACCAATTTTTGATACCATATACGAAACACAGCTATCTCATGGTATATCACAATTCGTAAAAGTTGAGCAGAGGGTTCATGAATGTTAGTGGAGGTCTCCTTCTGTGCACCCTTGCTCATTACTTTTCATGATTCGGAGAATTTCTGAAGCAGTTCTTCAAAATAACGTTTAATACCAGGATTTTGAAAATATTTTAGTTCTTTTTGATTAAATAGTTTTTAATCTAACACGGGCAGGGAACTTGTTGCTTAATGTCAGTTTATTTTCTTAAAAGATTCAGTTCGATAAGAAGAAAAAGGAAGATGGAAAGAGAGCTCGAGCAGACCAGGAAGAGGTCAGAGCTCAGCTTTTTGCTGCCTTTGAACGTCATCAGTACTATAACCTGAAGGATTTAGTCAAAATCACACAGCAGCCAATAGTAAGTAATTTATTCCTGCTTCCATGGTTGGACTAATTTGAACGTCATTAGTACTATAACTTGAAGGATTTAGTCAGAATCACACAGCAGCCAATAGTAAGTAATCTATTCCTGCCTCCAAGGTTGGACTAATTTGAACGTCAACAGTACTATAACCTGAAGGATGTAGGTGTGATAACCAAGTATAGTGACCTCGCTCGCCATACGAGTTTCCGAGTGGTAGAGCTTCCAAGTAACATACGGAAGGTCATGGGTTCGATTCCCATCGGGAGCTCAAATTTTTTCCGAGTTCGATGTTTCCGCATCCATTTATATATATAAATATTATTTATTAAGATATAATGATCGTCCAGTTTTATGTATTAATTATTACTAGAGACTTTATTAGAGTGACTGTGTGATCCAATTAAAACAATAATTGCATCCATGACATACTGTTATTCCTGCGACTGTGTGATATACAGTCTGTGTGTCATAACCCAATATATAATGGCTTCGCTCACCATATGAGTTCCTGTGGCCCAGTAGTTAGAGCATCCGACTTGTGTACGGAAGGTCATGGGTTTGATTCCCATCTGGAGCTCGGATTTTTTCTAATTCGATGTATGCATTTAAATATATTATGTAAGTGATTTGATTTAAAGTACCTTGGACTAGCATCAAACTCTGGGCTCGGCCCTTCGAATTGTCTTTTACGTTTTGTTCTTGCAGGTATATTTGAAGAGTATATTGAAAGACATAGGGACTTACAACACCAAGAACCCCCACAAGAACATGTGGGAACTCAAACCAGAGTACAGACATTATGACAAAGCCAAGGAAGAAAGCTCTTGATATCTCAACTTCGCTCCACGGCTGTCTAAAAGACAAACTTCTAGTTTGACATTATTGAACATTAAAAAATGTAACAAACACTTTCCTGTCAATATCAAGCGGCTAGACAAAGACTTCGACTTGGCATGTTGCTTTAGAATCGAAGTCGCCTATTTTGAGGTGTCAACTGCGATTAAATTTCAACGCATTTTATTTAGTTTGATGCGTTTTCAATGTTTTCAACTTTTGAGACTTTGCAAAACAAAAAACTGGATTTACAAATGAAGTAGTCGTGATTGATCTCAAGCAAAGTAACTAAATTTTTATTTTAGTTAAATTAAATCTTTGTTCAAGATTCCAAATGCTCTGCAATTACTTTTTCAGAATATTAGAGCAAGTGAAAATAAGTTTTCAATTTCCCTTCATGTACGAGTTTCCTCTCCACCCTTCCCCTGTCCCACCTTTTCCCCTTCCCTCTAAAAAATGCTTTACTTATGTGGCTCTTGTGACCGACGCTATGGTTTTCCAAGAGTGTCGGTCTTTCTCGACCTTACAGAACGCCTCCCAGCCCAACACAGCTCATGTCGGCTTCATATCATCTCCATCGTTCATCGTGGGTACGTTCCGTTCCTTTACCACACATGCGCTACTCTTTATAGTGGTGCTCATTCCACCTCCTAATTGATTTGCTCGGTCAATCTCGATGCAGTTCCACAATTGGTTTCCGCACCAGGTTGACCGTTTAGCGTTTGTTGCAAGCGTGACGGAATACGCTGAAGAGACGACATCGCATGCTTGGGGACTTGCTGAAAGCAACTGTCACGAGTGACTCGTCACTCACCTCATTACGAGCCTTGCTTTAGGAGATATATGGTTGGTCATATAGCCCATTTAGTTCTGAAGTAGTTTTACAACCAGATTGATCAGGACATGGGTTAAATTGAGGGAGCTATGGTAAGGCAGTATGGTATTTGCAACAAAATAGATAAATGGTGAAATCAAAGAAGGAAGTAAATATAGATTTTAAAACTGTGAGACAAAAAGAGAAACAGGAAATTTAAAAACTTTGTTTGAAAAAGACTAATATAGAATGATATCAATGTAGGTTGAGATCAATATAATTTGAATTATCTTGTCATGCATCACATTTGTATAGCGGAACAGTGAGAAACTGATATTTTTAGCACTCACCAAAGCAACCGATATTATTTTTTTGAAAAAATATCACAATAACGACGTTATGAAATGAATGTGTCGCAGTCTGTACAAAGTGAACGCGTCACGTTTAGTGCATTGCTACTGAAGCCATAGCAGCATAACAATATATGGTAAACATTCATCTCAGTAACAATATAAACTCTGTTCCATCCCTGTCAAAAAGCATTTCTGCTTTGGCTGTCGCCAACTTAGATACTCAGGAATCATGTATGATATGTCCTATGTTTCAACTCTATAGTAAACAATTAACAGTTGTTTACACGAAGCATTACTTTCTCCTTTCAACTCTAGGAACTGCTTCGGGTTCGGCAATAACCGAAGCCTCTGAACTTTTAGCATCCGCCATTTTTCCAGTGCTAAGAATTATGGGAAACAATTATTGTGAGAGAAACCGCTGAACATTACCACTGCTGACATTACATTTAGTATTAAAATAGACTCAATCACAAATTTCAGAGAAAAGAAATGTTAAAACTCATATAAAACTAATAAAACTATGAACAAAGTCTGATTATTTAAATAGTTTTTTTCTAAATATCTCGGAATTTTCTAAATATCCCAGGAGCTTCTAAATAT
>JAOBBB020082802.1:0-13656 GCA_025331005.2 Zoanthus gigantus
ACGTATAGATACTCGACAATGCTTGTGGATTTGTTTTAAGCTTATAGTAGATAGTTCATTTGATATAGCATAGTTCATGATCGGGGGCAGGTAATTTTATGGATGGAGGGAACATTTTTTCCGAACCTAAAAATGGGGGTCAAGTTTTTTTCAGAACCTCAAAGGATGCGATATCAGTAATAAGAGGGCAGACAATGGTACTCGATAGAAGCTGTTCAAAAATGTAATTGCATGAAATCAGTCTGAGATCACTCGGTAACAGTTCGACACAGACAGCAAATGAAAACTGCGAAATCCTTGGTAGAAAGAAAAACATTCTCCAAGAGAAAACTAATGGAGGAAACGTTTTAGCTGACCCAGTGCGAAGAAGACGCCCAACCTATCCACAAAAATGACGAAGATGTTCTTGAAACTGTAGTACTGATGTATCATCAGACGAAAAGGATTTTGATTCTGTCAGAGTAGTTGCATGTAACTGGCTGATGGCGAAGAAGTTGACCTTGTAACTGTAACGCTTTTATATACAACGTCTTCTGCATTAGAATTCATTAAAATGCTGATTGACTAATAAAACCTGTACCATCGATTCCGAGCCATCTTTGCAAAAACTTTGTGTTGTGCCAAATCAACAGAAACATTTGCTGACACTGTTTGAAAATATCTGGGCGGCCTATGACAATTGTACGCGTGAGAACAAATTTATTATAATTTTATCGAAAAAAAAACCCGGTGAAAACGGGAATATGATTTTGACAGCTTTTTTAAATTAAACAATTTTATGTTTTCGTTGGGTATATTTAGGGATTTTATAAATGTCATCAGCAAGATTTCAAGTGCTAGCAACTGAGGCTAATAACACTACTGTCAGTGTTGATAATTTCGATGAAAGCAACTCAGCTTCAAACTCACAAAATGAAAGAAAAGGCGTTACAATTGCTCAAGATGTGCGAGTAGAAATTATCAACCAAGGTTTGTTTTTATTTGTATTATTATTCTCAACTTTCTTTCTCAGATAACCTGTAAGGCTTTCATTTTTTGGGAGGAGTCTTTTGAGACTTCACGCTTGATTTGATATTGGCACGGTTTTGATTTGACAGCTGCGGACGAGAATAGACAAAATGGCAAGTTCAAATGTGATGGTGGAAACTTGGCCCTGTACGAGGTAAGAAATACATTTTTCATCCAAACACTGAAATGAATAAGTTTGATTCTATGTGATGTATTGTGATAAACCTACTTTCACACTGTATTTTGGTTTCTGCTCGATTTTTAAAGGATGAACTTCACAAACGGCCGAAAATTTCCTCGCTTCTTTCGAGCTTATCCACTTACGAAGCAGTTCCTACTGCACCAACAGAAGAAGAAGAAGGAACGACGGCGTTGAAAAGACCTCAGGTAAACTTATAAATTCTTACGGATAATCTCAGTGGCAGGTACTTTGCTGCAGTCCACAGATGTAATAACGCCGGTATGTTTGGTTTCATGTATATTTCCATTGATGACCACCAGCCGGGAACTAATTAATTATCATTCAACAAGCATGTACGTATACAATTATTATGGTAAATTGATTCCGCACCTTTCATGACCTAGCTGAAAAACAATACATTTGCCTTGAAAACGTGAATTTTATTGTTGGTTTGTTTTCAACATCGAGTTTAAGAAAACCTGGAATTATTGTTTCTGTAGGTTAAGGTTTTCCAAGTTGAATATTTTTAAAAAAGCTTTGTCAGTGACAGTGCCCAAATTATAAAATCAAAATGTGATATTTCTTGATATAAATACATTTGGCATTGGCCAGACATTAATTTTATATAACTGCCATATATGATGAATCGAATATATTTTGTATGATCATCATTGCTAGAGACAACCCACCTTATTCTTTGTTGGGTAGCTAAACTATAAAACTACACAAAGGCAAAGCCTGAACAACTGAATTTGGCAGGTTGCAGAAAAATTGGTCCGCTTAATAGTGGTCGGGCCACGTAAAAGGGCTGGTTATTCCCTTTTTTGACTTTAAATTCCTGATTATAGAAGTTTGTATTTAAAGGGTGTTACTAAAACAGTTGCACAGAGTGAATTAATTTGTCTACAAATCCAAAAATTGTTAACTATTGGGAAAAATGTTGGTCTGAGGAAGAGTTTTCTCACCTTTTAGAATTGACTTGTTTTTCTTTGCCATTAATAAAAAAATTAAAATGTTACAGATCGATACATCCATCCATCCTGGCCCTAACCGATCTTTAGCTTTTAAGTTATTTGTTAGGGACATTACCTTTATTTTAATTTTATTGTCTTATGTAAAGTGTAAAAATGTTATAATGGGTAAATAAAGAAAATTGTTGTTGTTGTTGTCCATGTTTTCATTCACGTCTATCAAATTTATAACCTCATATTTTCAACATTTCAGTTACAAGTATACCGGGATGTCAGTTCTTTACACTACTTGTTGATCATTTTAATGCAACCTAGAGTTAAAATCTATATTAGCATGTTTGTGACTGCTTGCTGTCCATGAAAATTGTTCTATTTTTAGCAGTGGCCTGATCATACGATAAATTTGCTTACTAGTTCAGTGTACAGTAGATCTTCAGGTCTTTTTCTACTTACTGCAGGAGTTTCAAGATTTTCCAGGTTTTCATTGGTAACATACACTAAATATTTCCAATGTGACACATTGCATCTGTTCAGCTCATACCATACCAATGCAGATAAAATCAGAAGAAAATTATGGCTGTGACTGCATGCTCTTCTCGAAAATTAAAAAGAATAATTTATTGCTACAACATAAAACATAAATCTGAACTTAAGAACCTGTTACTGTAAACTTTTGTAACTGTAAGTTATGTTTCTAGATATTAAAAGAATAAAAAATGAAATGATTAGGCAGTGTGCAGAGTAAAAATTTAACTAGATTGGTAAGAACTCTGCCTTCCAGACACAAAGTTCCCAGTTCTATCCCGGCTATGCCAGGATTTGAATATCTGTGCAACCTTCTGTTCTGCCATAGCTAACTCAACTTTCTATCCTTCTGGGGTAGGTAAATGAGTACCAGTGTCTACTAGGAGCTCATCTGCGATAGATTAGTGTCCCATCCAGGAAGAGTCAAAGATCCTCATCTGCTTAACACTATAAAAACTGGAGATAAGTGTCGATTTAGCTTTGAGCTTAATAAAGGAATTAAGTTAAGCAATGAGAGAACAGATGAATGTGGTAAGCATATTAGGAAAGGACAGTTAGACAAAAATAAACCATAGAAGTTCTTCTAGTTTTTTCAATTTTACAGTTCTAGAAACCTTTGTAAGATATTGTACAATATTCACTCCATGGCGAGACAGAACAACAGGTTACATGGTCCCCTTTATGCAAGGCTCTGTGAATCTTTAGGCTTTTTATACATTCTCATTCCTGCATTAACTTCACTGTTTGTTTTAAAGGTAATTAAAAAAGCTAAATGAATTTAATATGTTTTAAATAACTTAGGGTTTTATGATTTTTATTATCAACAGGGAACAAAGATGGGTACTCTGATGGGAGTTTATTTACCAACAATACAGAATATCTTTGGCGTGATATTGTTTATCCGTTTGTCATGGATTGTCGGAGTTGCAGGGATAGCAGAATCTTTTTTAATAGTTCTTACGTGTTGCTGCTGTGTAAGTATATATAAGATCAGGGTTTCCTGATTTCTTTGAAATTACATCAATTTATTAAGCTGCTTTCCAGTTCAAGGTACTAAATAATAAATAAAATATTTAAAATGAGGATACATGTACATGGAGCAAATATATAGTTTAATCAACCCTTGGTTGAGAAGTGTAAACAGTGACATGTATCAGTAGAAAGAATTGGTCATGGATTGGGCACACACAAAGAAAGCCTAAGGATAACATCATAAAACAAGCACTACAGTGGAACCCATCAGGGAAGCAGAGGTTTGGGAGACTGAAACATACCTGGAGAAGAGAAATGGAGGCAGAGATGGTGGCAGAGGGTTATAACTTCATTAGAATGGGAAAGATGGCCCAAAATCACATCTGATGGAAGCACATTGTTGATGGCCTATGCTCCATACCAAAGTATAGAGCGATGATGATGATGATGAAGATGATGATGATGAAGATGATGATGATGATGATGATGATGAAGATGATGATGATGATGATGATGATGATGATGAAGATGATGATGATGATGATGAAGATGATGATGATGATGATGATGATGATGATGAAGATGATGATGATGATGATGATGATGAAGATGATGAAGATGATGATGATGATGATGATGAAGATGATGATGATGATGATGATGATGAAGATGATGATGATGATGATGATGATGATAATGATGATGACGATGAAGATGATGGTGATGATGATGATGATGATGATGATTGATGATGATGATAATGATGAAGATGATGATGATGAAGATGATGATGATGATGAGTTCTAGTCTATTTAATTATTATTATTATTTGTATTGTGAATTTCCTAGATGGTATAATTGATTGATTGATTGATACTGAAACGGCAATTAAGGCCATCAAAATTACCATAATTAATAGCCTGGGCAGCAATGGACAGCTGCTTCGGCCTTTTTGGATTACGAAAGAGATAAGTACTGTATAAGTGTGATGCTTGTGGGATGTGGTGCAAATGTTAATCACAAGTATAGAAAGCACATGTGTTTAAGACAATTAGTACCCATCTTCCAATCTACGTATGTACTACCACTCTGCTCTACCCAATGATTTTCAAGAACTCTCATGGACAGCGGATCGTTTTACTTGGTTCTTAAAGATAAAACAACCCATGACCTTCTGATTACTGATCAGATGCTCTACCCACTGAGCTATAAGAACTTACATGGAACGTTGGTCACTTAACTTGTTTCAAGCAGATAACACAACCCACGGCCCTCTGATTACCGGTCAGATGCTCAACCCACTAAGCTATAGGAACTCACATGAATAGCCAGTCACTTAACTTGATTCTAGCAGATAACACAATTATCACTAAGCTACAAGAATTCTCATGAGCCAGTCAATTAATTTGGTTCTTGTAAATAAGAACGAATGCCCCTCTGATCACCGTTCAGACGCTCTACCCATTGCGCTATATGAACCCACAGAGGGTGGGTAGCTTAGCTTAGCTACCCAGGTTATCATTATATGTTACACAGAAGTTTCAAAAAAGATTAACGTCGAGAGGAATAAAGTATAAGTAAAATTACAATATAGTTTGCAAATTTATCCGCCCTATGGTATGGCTTGAGAGAGCACACACTAAATCTGATGAGAGCAATTGCAAGTTTGTACACCTGCAGAGTACAAGTACATAAATTGGTTTCTATGGGAAACGATTTGAATTTACTGCATGTATTTTTTTATCCGACAAAAACTATTTGAAACATTGGTTTGCCGGCCACGTAATTTAATAGAAAATATAAATTGTCTGCTATGTGGTAAGGTTACGAAAGAAATGGTCCATAGTTTAACTGTACATCTATCGCAAAATGGATGCAGTTTTAAAGTTTGGAGAGCACTCGACAAGCTCGTCTCTTAAACCTCCAGACTTTCATTGTACATCCATAACTCGAGAAAAAAAGGGACTATTTCTTATTTGTAAGTGCTTCTTAAAATGGCTATCTGTCATAAAGTGTAACATTACCCAAATTATTTCCATTTGATTCGTGGTCGGTGCTCACATTCGCCATTTCCCACAGTTGATCAACAAGTGAATCCATAATGCCATTAAGCTTGCAAACATCCAGTTTGGAAATTCGCTCTAAGATCTTGTCACTCAAAAGAACCGACAAGTGACCTTGTTTTAAACAAGATTCATCCTGTTCCTCTGCAAGTATCGTGATAAAGATAAAAAAAACAGAATTAGGATTAATTAAGGTTTGAAGTAAAAGGGAACTGCAAAAAAAGGATACTAAAAGTAATTTAGTAATTTAGTACCCAGGATAACACGTCCAGATTAAAAATATCGCAGGAAAATTCAAACCTTGAAGCCGTCCAAAAAATTCAACCTTTAAAGCACTACCCCCCCCCCCATGAAAAACAAATTCAAACTTTGAAGCCCCCAAAAGTATACACGGAGGTTTCTAACAATAAAAGCATCTCTAGCCGTTTTATCTATATTAAATGCAATTTAATCAAGGAAGAAAATGTTGATTCAAACCCTTAACTTCTGTAAAAACGGCGATATCTACTATACCCCCCTCAAAACTCTTTCTAATCAAATTTAATCGCAAATATTGAATTACTTTTAGAACCTTGTTTTGGAGTTTCAATTTGGTGATCTTCTTCTTCTTTCGTCAGTCTCTGAATGGATAGCAAAACGCACTTCACGGCACTTTCAACATCACATCCAACTTGAACGACACTTTCCAACTCTGCCAAAGCAATTAACAAATCAGTTTAGCTCAAAATCTAGCCTGAAACAAGTAAAAAAAGATAAAAAACAAAGCTGTTCGTCTTTGAGAAAAAAATATGAGGACAAGTGGAATTATACCAAGATAACTAAGGAATAGCTTTCTTAAAGACTAAATAAAATATTTTAGAGTGCAATTCGCACATTCGTTTGAGAATATGAAACAATTATCCTTCAAATAAAAAAGATGTTATCGTCTTTATAATATTACGGTAGAAAAAAAAACATGGCAAAATGTCTCTTGTTTTTTGAGTCGCTATCCAGTGTCAAGCTTTGAGTAGCAAACTTTCTCTTAAGCAATAACTCAATTAGCTGACTTCAGGCATCAACCTGTGAAAAATACACATGAGTGTTTGTACCACATATATACATATACTTGGTCTTACAGACACTAATTGAGCACAGAGGCCATGTTTGCCGTAAACATTACCCCTAAATTTATTAAGGAGCACTCGAAGCATACTAACCCCTTCGCTGGTGTGCTACGATCATAATATTATAAGGAATTCAGATATGGGCATCAAATTGGTCGCAAGATAAAACTTGTTTCGCTGTTTTCAACTGTTAAATAAGGATTCAAAAATAAAACAAAAACATGCCAAAAATATCTTTTGTTTCTTGAATCGCTATTTAGTATCCAGAACTGATTACCAAACTTTCTTTTGAGTTTACAGTAAAACAACAAAAAACTGCCAAACTTAAGTTCCGAAAACAACCAGTTCCTTTTACCGTAATTATGTCATAATCCGGAATGACTGTAATTTTTGAAAAGTAAATTCATCAAATTACAATCATTCATCAATTGTATCAAAAACAAAGAATGAGCTTATTAATCAAAATACAGAAAAGTTTATTTAGTTTTTGCGCTTATGTGATACTTTTTAAATTGTAAAAAGTGTAACGAGTCAATAATAATTTGTGCAATGTGTTTTTGGCCAAAGATTCTTTCAAAGAGAGTTAATTACCGTTGTTTGGAATGATTTCAATGTCCGTCTCAACAAGTCGTTGCACTTTACTCTTCCAGGAATTGTACTTGGTACATGTCTTGTTAATTTGTCCTCTCAGTAGTATCAGAGTACTTCCAATACCTTGGCCTTCTGGAAAGCTGAGAGAGAAAGAAGATGAAACATCAGCTATTCAAAAACAAAAATTGTGCATGTAAACTATTGGGCCGGCGAGGTTGGTAAGATCTCTGCCTTCCGACCACAAGGTCCATGGTTCGATCCCCACTCTGCCGAGATTTCAATATTTGCCAAAGCTAACTCTGCTTTCCATCCTTCCAGGATAGGTAAATGAGTACCAGCGTCTGCTAGGAGCTAACATGCGATGAATTAATGCTCGTCCAGGGTGAGTCAAAGACTATTATCTGCTTAACACTACAGAAACCGGAGATAAGCGCCGGCTACATAGGCCACTTAACTCGTGAAGTTAGTTTACTGTAGATAATCTTGTAAATATAATCATTTAAACAGGAGTTTTCAACAAACTTACCAGGGTGATGTGAAGTGTTTCTCTAATTTTGCCATACGTGTTGAGATGTCTAATAAACCTCCAACAGTCCTTGTTACCAAATCATAATGTTTCCTGCAAGCAATAACATTCATTATAAACAAAATGAAATTACATACAGGTTGAGGAAAATTGCCCTGGAACACTATACCGAACTCCCTGTAAGCCCTCTCATGGATGAATATAGGGTTTACAACAAAATTTTTGCATTGCACAAAATTAAATAGCTAGTAGCGTTAACGAAAAATAAAAGTAGAAATATAAAAATATCTCCTCTTGCCGACCATCATCGAAAACATCATCACGACATCGCATGGGACTGTTGTATTATTTTAAGAACTAGCAGTAATTGGTATAAGCGTAGAATATTAGGGGCGTGGAAAATTTACCACTAAGAACCCAATGAATCGAGACGATGGCTTGAAACTTCCCCGAGAGTATTTCCATCTAACTCTTAAGCACAGAAGAACTTAAAACATTTTTATGTATTGTTTTTATTATAATTTTTTCACACTATTTTAGCTCTCATGAATGCTTTTAATAATAAGGCAAAACAAACGGCCTAAATGTTACTGGTATTTGTAAAAAAAATATGAAAATTATATCCAGGGTAGAGGTCACGAAATTATCGCCCGCCTGATTCGTTATCGGCCCAACGCTTGCGAACATTTTGATGAGGGCGGTTTCCCATTTGGCCTTGTATATTGATAATAATACTGCTTTGCACTGATGAGCTGGTGGGAATACATACACTAGACAGTTTATTTCATAACACTGTAATTAGAAAAACATGAATTACCATGAAACTAAAGGCATGCTGAGCCTGCTGTTCAGAGCAAAATCCAGCGGAGCAGCTGATGGACGTATCTCATTTGCCAGGATGGAAGATGCTGACAGGCAAGACTAAAAATATTTAAAAATAGGAAGAAATTTAAGTATATTGGTGTGTGTTACAAACTATTAAGTAAAGAAAAAGAAAGAGATGAGAGGAGTTGCACAAGCATTGTAGTGTGTGCGATAAGTTGTAGACAGTGATGTTGAAAGTAAAATCGAGATCTCCGTTCAGATTTCTCTTATAACATTCAAGTTTGAGGAGCCATTTTTACACACTGTGTAACACCCCCTCTGGAGCTTGACGGCACTCTCAAGATCATTTTCTACCAATGACGGCGTGATATTTCATAGAGTGAGCCCTTTACTTGATATGCATAGTGGAATGCTAAGCACCTAAACGTATTGCTAACTGGCTTCAGAGCACACACCTGGATTTCCTGTTTTACCTCCTGTACAAAGCTACTTTTATTGGAAGAGACTGCAATGGCTGATAGTTGTGACAGGTGCAGAGGCGATGCATCCATTGTGAATTCTTCTTCAGGGCAACACTCCATAAGGGAAAGAAATTGAAGTAGTGTCTCTGAAACACGACAACAGGCTTCTGACACGTTAACCTGTTGGTATTAACGATGAAAACTGTTCAGTTTCTGACACACAAAACTGTCACAGAAAATTGCACTGTTACTTTTGTAGAGTTATATAACCTCTATAAAGTCGTTTTTAAAGAACAAATATTTTTGAACATAAGATAGCCGTCTCTAGTAGACCAGTTTTGATCCGGTTTTGTCTCCGTTGACGAGGGTGTCCGGATTCACCCCAGTCCTGACATAACCATCTTCACACCCTTTCGCCACTTTGATCGATTAAGGGCATCCTCCTTCTTCCTGATATCATCCTCCACCTGATTTTTCCAGGTCTTCCTCGGCCGTCCCCTCCTTCTCCACCTTTTCCCAAATGCAAATTATCCCTCTAACCAGTTCATGCAGTTCTTTAGTTCCTAGATCATGAATTTAATTACTCAATATTCATAAAAATCTGGGATCAGCGAGGTAAGTTAAGTAAGCAAAAATTCTGGATAAAAGGAATTTTGTTTAATATATAGAAAAACTGGACAGAAAGTATGCCCCCTAATGGATAACTTAAATAATCAATAATATACAAGAAAATGCAAAGAAATAATGTTCTATAATATATAGAAAAAAATGCATAGAAAGAATTTCTTCACAATTCCGAAATGTAAAAGACTGTAAACCAAGAGTTTTAATTAATTAGTTAAGCAATAACAGCCAACCACTAGGTTTACCAACATAAAAAAACATGCGAGATGTTGGAAGAACATGACAAAAGCTGTAAATCCCAAGCCGAATATGAAATAATTTTAAAACAAACACCGAACTAATGCTTTCTAACTGTGGTTCAACTGCATAATAAACCACAGTTGTTGACCAATCATAGCGCACGTACTATTTGGGTTATTTTCTAAAGGATATAACCACGAGTTACTTACCACCCACTGAGCCAACTCTTGCTGAGGCGGTAAATATGATGAAAGCCTCCAGGATGTTCCATCTGTTGTACCAAGGCTCTCCAGACATCTTAAGGTGGAACTGCAGGCGCAACGCATTTTATTAGGCAGCTTCAGTAAAGCCAAAAGTCAATTAACAATACTCGATAGACTGAATTAAGTAGTCCGGTTAACCAACAATAAGAACAATAATGAACCAACACTAAAATTGAATAACTCTCATTTAATCTAAATTGGCAAAAATTAACGTAGATTTCCAAATTAAATTGACTTAAGTTAAAAGATTCTTGGAAAATTTTAAAAATTTGAAAATGAAACTGGCGGGAATTTTTTTTTTTTAGTTTTCCTTTTTTTAATTATAACAGATCTAAACTTTCCATTTTGGCGTAAATTTCGAGTACATCAGGTTTTTCTGCTTAGATTTGAAGACCTGTTTCATATATGGCGTCCATTTTATAATTCTTTTGTCTGCACTCAAATGAGGTTCACTTGCCTCGTCCTGGTGTTATAAAAAATCAAAAGAATTCTTACCCCAAACGAGGCCAGTCAGACTAATTTGATTGTAGACAAAAGAAGATCAAAATGCGTCATTTATAAAATAGGCCTTTAATCTTTGTTTATACCCCTCTAGGACACCTTTATAAATATCATAAGCTACTTTTACTGGTAACTGTTTCGATAGAGATAAATGAAGGTATTATTATCCCTGGAGCATTGTGGGTTAGATTTTCATTACCAATTTTGTTATCTTTATTGCCATTATTGTCATCACAGTCATAACTATCGTTACTAATATAATCATTATATAAAAACTATCATCATCACGGCCAAGATTATAATTATCATCATATCATCATAAACTTCATCATTATCATCATAATCACCATCATCATAAGTGCTATCATCATTAGCGCCATCATCATTAGAGCCATCATCATTAGCAACACCATCATTAGTGCCATCATCATTAGCACCATAATCATTGTGCCATAATCATTAGCGCCATCATCATTAGTGCCATCATCATTTCTGCCATCATCACCATCACCGCCATCATAATTATCATCATAATCATCATCATCACCAACACATTCATTCTCATCAATATATTATCATCATCCCCATCATTATCATTCACAACATTATCAAACATTATCATTAGCACCATCACCCTTATAAGCATCACTATCATCATCAGCAGCAGCATCACAATCTACCATCATAACATCATAATCATCATCATCGCCTTTATCGTTATCATGGATATCATCCTTATATCAAAAAAATCTATCTTCAGCACCTCGACATACTTAACAAAGACAAACCTCTCAACAAAAACATTTTACGAGAACTTCTTACCTCAATTTCTGGATCCCTCCACAAAAGGATGCGATGGTTTTCCTTTGGTCGAGTGCAAGACGTTTTAGATGTTGTGTGAATCCCTTGCAGCGGTCAATATCGCTCAAATTCAGTTCCTGCATGCGGTTCACAAAAACAACAATTCTGTATTCATAGAAAATCCAGTGAAAATTTCATTCTGGGGGTTGCTTTTTTTTAAATTCACCAGAAACATATTGTGCATAAGTAAAATCATAAAGTAACGATTTTAACGAAAAATTGACCCAAAGCAACAAAATCGTCGTGACACAGCCCCCTTAAATGAGGGTTGTTTCCATTCAATATGAAGGACCTCTTCAATTTTTAATTGAAAAAAAGAGGGGAGAGAGTCGAGAACATAGTGAAGCAATCAAAATTTTGAACACTACAAATGCTTGAAAATGAAAGAGCTCCAATCCAATGACAAATGTACGCCTACTTGTGTTGTGAAGTGTCTGGAAGTTTCACTAAAACAAACACTACTGCCTACACAAGAACATTTGCCAACAACCTGCGAGTGGCGTTTATCAGGGACAGAATTCTTCAAGAAAAACATAAAATAACTGTCGTGGTTTTTAGAGAAACTTGGAAGAGCTTAACTGCGACATGTTGCTTACCGCTTTTGAAAGTCATGTGCTCAATGCGAGCTCAAGCAGAACCCGAAACCCTAATCTCGGCGCCTATCTAAAATTTAAAGCAAGAAATGTTCTTACAAAATTACGAAGAGCTCCCTGGGTGTTTCTACTATCGAAATAGCGTTTCCATTTATAACGTTCTCATTGTTGTTATACATTGGGAAGCACATTATATTGATTAAACAATGTTATAATCAATGTGTGTCCATGTCGTTCTCATAGTTTAACTCAATCTTTACAGATTTGGACTAGTTGACTCATCCGAAAATGAATATGATCCCTTCTAGAGTTTCAACAACAGTGCTTGGGCCCAGTTCTTCAGCTGATTACTCGGATTACTTAAAACAGTAAAAAAATAAGTGTGATGCAGGTTCTAAATATTTGATTGGTCAACTGAAATCCAGTGGTGTACCTCATTTTACAATCGACCAGCCCGCATTTCCTAAACTTTGATTACTCCTAGTTTATAAGCTGTTTTTTAAATGTTTTAGAAATTCCTTCTACCAATGAATCACAAACCTTAGACGGTGTTGCTATGGCACTCAACAACGCTGAGGACCGTGCCAAGCAACGAAAGTAATACTGCTGACCACTTGTCCAAAGGCTCTGAAGAGAGCTGCTTAATTGGCTGATATTCTTCCTAAGAAAGAAAGTCATACAAAAATAATGAAAAAAAAAACAGCAAAAATTATTTTTTGTTATCAAAGCATATCCCTCTATCTAGCCATAACTGAGGTGGATCCAGTTTGATATGAAGATTTTACTATAGCCAAGCTGATCGTATTCAATGGATGCTCTCATTCTAAAACAGTTAACATTTACAATGTAAATATCAAAATATAAAGTGCAATAATCAATCAATCTAATTTTGATCCTGGTTTATCCCAGTAAACGGGGGTGGCCGGATTTACCCCCCCTCTAACATAAATTTCTCCAACTCCCACTCTCCATCTCGCTCGATTCAAGGCATCCTCCTTCTCAAAACCAACACTATTGCTCTCCTTCTCCACTTGTGTCTTCCACGTCTTCTTAAACCCAAACCATATCTATTTAGTTAGTCAAACTAACGATCTAGTATTTTGCGGTACGTGTGCAAATTAACAAATAAAAAAACCTAAGCTTTTATTAGACTGTGATAAAACACGACCGCCATTTCAGAACACGAGGGAAATGTAAAAAAACAGGAGCTGCAGGACGGAAGTGTTTTATCACAGCCTAATACATTGCTTAGACTTCTTCATTTGCTTTGTAATACAAGAGGCTCATTAAGCCTTTACTCGTGGTACGCGTGGGACCGGGGACAAATCCCAAATATGGCAGTCACTGG
>JAOBBB020082950.1:0-22804 GCA_025331005.2 Zoanthus gigantus
AATTGTATTATAAAAAGGTAGTTGTATAAATTGTAAATGTACATTAGCGTAAATGAAAATAAAAATTAATAAATGGCTAAAAAAAAAAAAAAAAAAAAAGAAACATTGACAACAGACTTACTTGGGGTCGAGAATAAGCAAATCTTCAATGAATTTCTTCGACACATCAGAAACCACATCAAAAGCTTCATCTTCAAAGTCCCATTCACACTGTGCAACGTTGTTCATGGTTTCGTTATCATCGTCTCCCATAAATGGTGAAAGACCACTAAGCCTGCAAGCGAAACAGTAACACAATAAGCCCACTGAATACTTGTTATAAAGTTGCTTCTTATAGGTAAGTTGCCGAAATGAGGCGGTAAATGTAGCTAAGAACTTAAGGTTGAGTTTTTATGATTATTTTAATAGTAGCATAGATTTGACAAAGGAAGAACGCTCGGATCGTCAGGCCTGAACCCTGCTTTTGGTCTTTATCATAAATATTTCAACCTTGAGTTGTTGGACTAGCTGGAAAGAGTAACACAACAATAAAATCAACAATCTCTTTCAGCCAGGAATATTACGAGTTGTAGTTGAATGGCACGTAACGGCACTTTTCCTTTTTCAACATGAGAAACCATTGAAACACAGTATAGTAGATCGTTGATGCATATATTTTTGTCATTATCTTATATGGTGTATGGGTACAGGTTACTTATTCTATTTTCTAAGGTAAAAACTGACTTTCCACAAGAACAAATTTGACCCTCATATTATACACGTATAAAAAAACACATACAGTCAATTCAAAAAATCTTATAATTTCTTTACTGTTTTATTTCAGCCCCTACATACAGGTAAACTTGGAAAAGCTCTAATCAAAGCGACTAAATCATTATCATCATTATTAATGTATATTGCCAAGAGTTAATATCGGAAGTCCTTTGTTGTACCGGAGATGACGTTTCTGGCAGTTACCTCGGAAGTACAAATGATCAGTGAAATTACAAATGAGGAAAAAAACAACAAAAAAAACAAAAACAAGGAAAGACGAATCAGGATTAACGTTTTGTTGACGCCAAGGATATATACAACGATCCGGATGATTTTTTGAACGTAATAAGTAGTTTGTGATTTATAAAGGAAATCTTGCTGCAGTTTGCAGAATTTATAGGGACGACAAAAATTGGACCAGATAAGTTCGTTTCCTCCACGCAAATATCCTTTGTTAACTTTAACATACAGTTTAGCAAAACAAGAGTTGTCATTGTTAATGCAATTTATTCCATGAACATGACGTCAAACCATTCATCTATTTAAGATGTGTTTTGCGTCGAAGTGGCACGATGGGTCTATTTTAAAACCTTGATACCTAAACCATACATCAAACTAAAGCTTACAGAGCTTGCTTCGAACTATACTAAACTTTAGCAATAAAATAAATTTTAGATCTTTGTCAAAGCCCTGATTAGATTTACTCGCGTCAACAAACGACTGCAGCTGTTAGCGTGAACAACCTAGCCACAGAGTGAGAATGCAAACTCGAAATCAGCTGCTCGGCTTCATCTCCCGGGAATGCCGTTTCGGTTTATCGCATTAAGTTATAACCAAATGGGGTAATTTTATTTCCATCAGAAAGAAGAACCGCTATTTCCCCGCCGAACTTCTTTTTAACTTGAAGGTCACATTTTTTTCTTTTTTTAGCTCCAAAATTTGATAAAGTCGGCTATTTGATGGTAAATTGTAGTTTTAAACAATTAACCTTAATTGATAGTCGCAAATGTTTGGCATTATATACGATAATGTATGATTAGCCACACGTTTCGTAGAACTTTTTCTTTGGTAAAATTTGATATGATATGAATAAACTCTTTTGCTAGTTAAAGCTTGTTTTAAAAAAGTTAGTGGCCAACAAATGCTTTTTTTTTGGTTTTCAAAAACGTTTTAAAATTTAAAAAACAGAGCTGAGAGCAGACACGTGATTGACAAAGGGCAAAAACATTCTGTTTCTTACACGGCAAAAAATTTGTTTTAATTTACGAGTCTATCAAGTGGTAAACCGGCTCGTTTTAGACAAATAGTGCCCGTACAGCAGGCAAAAACACAAATTTTCTGTTTCGGAAATGTAGCTCAGAAGACATTAACGTAAGTAAGCTGACCTGGGCTGGGTTATAGAAAAGCTGGTTAACTCTAACCCTGGGTTAAGCGAAAATTCAAGGAGCTATTTCTTCTTTAAGAAAAGGTGAACGATTCTTTTAGAATACTGTTTGGATTTTCAAAGGATAAAACTTGTTAATCCCAAACTTACAGCTCAAATCCTTCCCTGTAAGGTTGGAAACAAGAACATGGGCTAAAAAATTTAACCCTGGATTAATGTTACTAGGCTTTTGAACAACTGGACCCAGTACTGAAGTGTAACAGTTACTTACAAGACATAAGCAATCACTCCAACGCTCCTAAAGAGATGAACACAAAAGTATCTTAGCAAATATACTATTTTACTTAACAATACGCTAATATAGGAACACACGGCACCCTGCATCATTCTTCCTCTATTCTTTAAGAACAGATCAAGGATATAGTATAAGATAAACTAATTTACATCTACAATGAGTTAAAATAGCAACAATCCAAGACTGGGGGTTCTTAGCAAAATTGTCACCTTGTGTTGAGTAAAACTTTTAACGAGGTCTTACTGTATATTATATCTTAATTGATCAAATGCAAGCTTGTTATATCTTATAAAAAGAAATCTTAGAATTCTAGGATTGATATATCCAACATGCTAACTAACAACAAACAGACAAAGCCTATAATGACAATAGCGACACAACAACATCAGTAACAGAAAACAGCAACGATAATTATAGATTACACGCTTTTTATTTATAAGAAACAGGCAATAAATTTTGGTGAGGCTCATTGACATTGTTTTTAATTTCTTGGCTGCTTCAGCCTCAATTTGTTCTTAATTTTGCTCTTATTTCTGTGAGAAAAAAGACAAGGCATTGAAAATCAAATACTGATCATCTGTATTTTAAGGAGATCTCTGTACATTTGTCTACGATTACTGACCACTACATTTTATCCTCTATAGCTGACCTCGCCCACAGACTGCAGTGGCCAGTTTTTTTTGTTGTCCAACGATTTTACAAGATATTAAGTAAAGTTTCAACTAAAAACATTTTCACTTTTTATCAGCCTCAGCTTGTTATTAAACTGTTCTTAATTTTTCAAACACCATTCATTGTTCGTTCGAGAGATTTTATTTGGAAATTTCGAAATGCCCCTTACAGAATCATAGGGTTGGTAAATGAGAAAACTCTTGTAAGAAGCTACCTATGGGGAAAAGGTGTTCTTTTAGAAAAAATTGAATTGTAGTGACGTTTAGGTTGCAAAACCGTTGGCAATCCAAAGGTATATACACCTTTCATCCTTTTTGAAGCAGATAGACAGACAGATAGACAGCAGTTTTATTGTGAAAATACGCTTAGCTTTTGTGAGACCAGCAAGCTAGACTCACCAGCTAGTTTACAGGTATTTCACATTAAATAATTAAAAACTAATACAAATTAAAACATCAATGGCGTACTGAATGAATGGATATAAAAACTATAATAATTTGTATTAAGCACGGTTTGGTATCTGTTCTTAAACCTCTTCCCTTCAAAATCCTCCTCCACATTTCTCTACCAACTGCCAAAAATGCCACTACATCCTCCTCTCCTTCCCCCCTTGAGAACAATAACAATTATGAAAAAATTACCAAAGATCTAGACAAGCATAAACAGATAAGTGAAAGGGAGGACTAAAGCATACAGATGATATTGTTCTAAAACCTTTTGAAGCCAATGTACGTACCACATATCGGATGCCAGGGAAATTGGATCCATTGCAAGGGCTTCTGGAGCTGAAAATGATAAAAACTCGGCATTAACTCGAAAACTTAAGTCAAGCATCAATACAGAAAAACATTTACACCGAGTTTCCAACAGCACTCATTAAGGTATCCATTTATTCGTACTTACTCTATAGTGCACAAGTAAACAGCTAGCAATATTCACGTGAACTATGCTTTCTTAGTACGCACTACTGAAAATTGTACATGTTAACATTTTAATGGATAGTTTTACTCATCGAATAGATTTTTTTATCCTATTGAGGGGTTAGTTAAATGATTAATAAAAAAATTTAGACAACTCAAGATTCAAAATTTCAATTATTTAGCCCTTTAGACAGAGCAACTAACTTTGAAAAAACAACGCTGAAAGTTTTATGATCATTGCTGTAAATATGGAGTGTTTATATTTGGAGCTGATGTTCCAAGGGATAGCCTTTGGTCAAAGCAGCTGTAACTTAAGCAATTCAATTCTAGTAGTTGTTTTTTTATCTACATCGCCTAAATCTAAATAATTGAGGTTTCAAGTGTTAACCTTTGTAAGTACAAAATTTGTTTTTGATTTGTTTTGGACAACGGCGCTTTTATTCATTACAATTTCGCACATGGTTAATGATTTACCTTGTTACTGTTACTATTTCTCGTGGAATAAACCCGGAAGTGATAACCAGGCCGGTTCCGCCCTTGTCACAGTCGGATTACATACCTTGCTACCATGATCACACCTTTCTCAGAAAGCTTCAAAAGCTAATAAAGTAGCATAAATGTTTGGATAACAAACATGATCCTACCTACAAACTCTGGAGTGCCACATCCAGCTGTCACCTTTTTGCCGGCCTTCAGAATCTTGGCCATACCAAAGTCGATTAATTTTAGATCTTCCTTGCCGTCTGGTCTAACAACACACAAGACGTTCTCGGGCTATAAAACAAATTTCAAACCACTAATTAGTCCCTTTATGAAAGGGGGAGACGCTGCTTCAGAGCTGATTATTTCGAATAATTAGAGGCAGCTGGAAAAATACTGAAGTTCTGAAAATAAAGTTAAAATGAAACGGAGAAGATCAACTGACTTAAGTCATAGAATGTTAACATGAAAAAGAAAAAAAAATTTAAAGCAATTATACTTCAGTTCATCAGCTTAACGAACTTAAAACGAAGTCCAATCGTGTCAGTGCACGGTTTTCTCCAAAATTAAAAACAAACTAAGAACAAACACGGCAGTCAGTAAAACACCAGAAAGTTTTCAGGTAATTACCAGGTATGCAAAGCTTTGTCAAGTTCTGGTATGTCAGTGACAACACTGATAGCATCAACTGCATCAGACCAAGCACATAATTACCTACATTTTTCAGCATTTTTTTCATTTGACAAACTCACGTTTTGGTAAAAAAAATAATACCAAACAAAAATAAAATCCGACCGCTTCATTTAAATCAAATCAAATGGGCTGAAAAGTCAACATCCATATTTTAAAAAAAACGTCCCTTACGAAAAAAGGTTTTCAGGGATTCCCAGAGCTCTGAAAAAGAATTTTAAAAGGAAACAAACCTTCAAGTCCAAATGAACCATACTTTGCTTGTGCATGTGCTGCACACCCTGAAGGATTTGTTGCATGTAGCGGACCACATCCTTCTCACTCAAGTTATCTTCTGCACAAACTTTTTCAAACAATTCGCCACCAGCGATACTACGTAAAATCAAACAAGATTTGTTAAAATGCACGTAAAAAAGAGAGCATTTATTTTTGGAATAAAATTGATTCATAAATGCACAAAAGCTGTGTGTTAAAAGGTATTTTAAATGTTTTAATGGATACACTACACATCTGCATGTTCAATGCACGAAGTGTATGTGTACTACACTCAGTTTTTCCTGACCAGCACAACAAACATGCAAATATTGTTTTCTTGATTATTTGTAAGATAAATTCCTTTTGAGTATAATTTTCGTAGAGATAGCGTGCCACCATACATTGTTTTTTTAATGCTTCGTAGACAAATAAAATAAAACATCTTACGAAGTTATCAAACAATATTCAGCGTTTCATGTGCCTCTTCTGTGTATTTACTTGTAAATAACTAACGGTGTGACGGAGAATACGTACAATGAAACATATGACTGCAATAAATGGCCTCTTTAATGACAGCCAGATTTTCCATCAATTTCTATAAAACACATCTGCGCATGCGCGCAAACCAATCCCTAAAATAACTGGAACTACTTACAATTCCAGGATGATAATCATCTCTTTCGGTCTTTCGAAGGCGTCCTGTAAGAAGATAAGCCGCTTACTGTGCAAAAGGTTCATCATCTCCATTTCTTGCACCACTTCCTTTCTGGATTCACTCGTCGTACGGATAAACTTGGCTGCAAAAACCGTTCCAGTTTTCTTTTCTTTGCACTTTCTAACAACGCCAAACTTACCCCTTAAATCAAGAAAAAAAAGGATTTTAATTCAAAAACTTATAAAGACACTCAAAGACTTAGTTCAACCATTAGCTTACTCATCCCACCAACCAATCAACTAACTAACCAGGTCGTCCATCAATCAATCAGTCAATCATGCAACCGTTCAATCAACCTAACCAATAATTCAAAGGTATGGTTTCTTGACCACAGCTTTGTAACAACCTTTTCCAGTATTAAATTTACGGGCGGCCTTGAAAGGTACTCCAAGTCATCGAACGACAAACAGTGAAAGTTATCAGATAGATACTTACTTTCCTAGTTCTTCTGCCGAGTCGTAGAAATCTTCATATTTTTTGTCCTTCTTTAATACTACAGGGTCGCGTTTTGGAAGATCAAGGTTTTCATCTTCATCTGCTGATTGAGAACAAAATGAAACTATAGTAACTGCAAGATAATATACTATCTCAGTATATTCTGTTATGACTAGTCAATCCACCGAAAACAAAATTACTCAAACACTCACTGCGTTCAGTCAGTTAATCACCTAATAAACCTGTCAATCTATCAGTGAAATATTAACTTTATTAATTTAGTCCATTAATTATCAACTACAGCATCATTCGATCACTCAGTCAGCCATTTAACAAACTCAATATGCAAACTGAAAATTATTCATTCAGTTTGTCAATCCTTAATTTCGCAACAACGACAGCAGTTGAGTTACTGATTTGGTTAATCTTTTAGTTAACTCTACATCCAACACAAACTAATCACTAACTCCCACTTCCAGTCATTATTTCACCATTCACTCAGTTAATCAAGTAATTGCTTCACAAGAAAGTCAGGCAATCAATCGCAAATTCGTGGGCGAATCACTGCCAGCCAACTAACCATTCCATCAAAACGTTCGTCATTTAGTTTACACATTAATTTTTCCTTATTACATTGAAAACAGTGAAAATCATCTGTTTTTCTTCTACCTAAACAATAATTTAGTCAATTAACTCACTTCTGCTGAATGATTAATTACCGTATAATTCTATTACAAGAACAGAAAATATGATTGTAGATGAACCAGAAGTCACTAAAAATGTGAATGTTTTTTTCTGCACCCCTCTGTTTGGATGTCTGACTTCTGGGGTTGATTTCATGTCTGGTACTTGCGTCTGGTCAAAAAAACCAAACTAAACAAGATTATTTTTCTGCTTACCGTCATCGTCTGCACTTGCATCTCTACCTGCAAAAAAATTTATTCTTATGTATAAATGAAGGTAAAAAGTCTCAAAAGTATCAACTCTCACTATTATCAGAGAGAAAGTTGGTAGTCTTCATGAAATATGCAAGGAGCAGGAGATTTTCCAGAAAAGAAAAAAAGGGGTTGTTGGTAGAGGACAACAGTAAAAGGAAAACCAAGTCGACTTGCTTGTTTGCAATCTGCATCTTTAACATACAACTTTTGGTAGTGAATGAACGAACAAAGATAAATACAATATGAGTTTAAAAAATGGAAAAGTAATCCAAGCAAAACACAAAGATGAAACGTTTTGGGCAATAAATACAGTTTCTAAGATATTGTTGATCTAAAAAGCACCAAAAAGGCTGGCTCACAAAACCATTAATAAGCCAAAGATCCTTTGTTTTGCCTCCTTAACATCGCTGTAAAGAGCGCATATTGTTAAAGGAAGCTATACTTTCAAAGCAATTTTAAAAGTTGAAGCCTTTGTTCTGTTATCTTATTAGAAATCGGGACAAAGTAATGAGTCGAGGGTTTTGTAAGTGTAGATTCGCGTATTCCTTACTTGCAACAGTCAGTTTTACTGTACAGCTGTCCTCTCCAACACCATTTGAAATAACACATTTATAATCTCCGGCATCTCCTTCTTCCAAACTGGTTATTACAAGTTGCACAAAGTCAGGGGTGCTTTTTGTGCTGAAACGGCCACCATCTTTAATCTTTGTATTGTTTTTAGACCAGGAAGCAGTTGGAATTGGATTACCCGCAATTTCACACTTCAACGTCACACTTTCTCCGACATTGGTGTTTTCTGCTTTAGCAGCTTTGGTGATTTTTGCGGGAGCTGTGAAAGAACACTCAATTTCGTGAAAACTGGTCAACACAAAACGTGAAAGGATGGAAATAACAATTTCAAGCTGTTTTTGTAAAATATTATGATCTTAATAAACTAAACTAAAACTAAACTAAAATTCCTGAACATTTTTTATTGACTTTTCTGTGAGTGGCTTTATTTTCTTAACATGCAGAGCACACTTAAAAATCACTACCATGATATATCTTTTCTTTAAAGTAGCCCTAAGAAGAAGAATATTTTGTCAACATTCTCAGCATGTTACACAGAAAACTAAACAAGGTGTTTATGCTATAATAAATCATAACAATTTAAAACAAAAAGCATCAGTGTGGTTTGTTTTTTAAAGGTCTGAGGCAACCATCTGTGTAGGGGTGAAAACAAAACGTCCAATTAGAAACCCAGCATGTATACGGGAGATCTCTGTAAAGGTGTGCCCAGTCCCCCGCAGACAAGAAATCCTAGGTACGGCCTGTACATATACCATTTCCTGACCATCGTCTGCCAGACAGTAGAAAGCACACTGACATGTACTCAAATACAATGTATATTTTACAAAGCAAAAATGACGATGGATGTTAAGAATGTAAAAAACCTTAACCATATAGAATAATTTACAAGAGCTGTAATATATTTAATTAACATAGATATACAAAATGCGAACTAAAACGGAGTTAACCAGATTTTAAGCCGCGAACAACTATCGCCTATCTTGTGTTAACGTTTTTAACCAAAGAATAAAATTCTGGCAAACTAAATTATTTAAATCCACACTAAAATAATTGTTATTATCGACTAAAAAAAGATTTGTAACAAATCTTAGGTAGACGATATTCAATATTAACTTTAAACTTAGGAAAAGAAAAACAGAAGATCTCGGCGGAGACCATTTCTAAAAATGTGATGAAATTTCTGTTATGTTAATGTAATCTCCTAGAATAAGTTCTTTCATACTCTGTTACCAATAGAGATTAGCCCGAGTTTAGCCATTTAATCCCAGTGGTATATTATGTTAATTCCTGCCATTACTTCACGGGATTTAGAAAAATTTAGTGTGATTTGTTTTACTTTGGCCTACAGACAAGTTTAATAATTTCACCCCTCCCCACCCCACCCCACCGGCCTTACAATATTTTCCATCGCGGCACTCCGGCGAGTTACAGCACTGTATTCTATCATATTAGAGCCAAGACTTCGCAAATCGAGCCCCTGAGAGTTTTTTAATTGAAATTGGTCAAAGGAATAAAATCCATAACCATTAAACACGAGTTAGAAAATGAGCGAAACTTGATACCGAAAACTTTGAAGAAAGCTCGAGTTGTAAGGTTTATTTGCAAAATTAATTGTTGCAAATTTGGACGAAACTCGCATAACCTTTAAATTAAAATCAAGGGAACAAACTAATAATATAAATCCAACAACAAGGACAACTTTTAAAATACAAACAAAATTGAGGTGGTTACTGATTTCGGGCATCTGTTGACAAAAACAGAGATTATGTCGGTCGACATCAGATTTATCTGTTCAGCACTTTGCACCACAAAAGGCTCCTTAAAGAGTTGGATATTACAGAGTTTTAGCTTCATCCTACCTTTTTGGGTTCGAGAGGTGGTTGGCATTGTAGATATGTTCGTCCTTCAACTCATTCAATCGCAACAGTTGTGAATATTACACAGAAATGAGTAGCAGTGTTTTGTTCACAAGCACAGTGGAATAGGGCGCAGGCCAGGCTATGATCTAAATTTGGACCAGACGCGAACACAACACAGCGCAGCTTGCAAAAAATCACCAAAGTGTGACAAGAATTGTCACGCACCTCCAGTGAATAAAATGAAAAGGTCCGGATCTAAGTAACTTTAAAGGTGTCACAATGCATTGTTTGAAGATATATGACCGTTTTCCAGTTACCAATATGCAAAACCTTCAAGATAAGTGATTTGGTGGCGACTTGTTACCATATGCTACCACATGTTTTGAAACTTAAAACCTTTGCGCTCCAAGGTAACGTTAAGTCTAAACAGTGTTTTTTACTTCTTGTTAGTTGAAAGATAAACAAAATATTTCAAAGAAATGTATTATCTGACGAGTGATGACCCGCCTAATTTCGCCGTTCAGTCTGACTACTTTGAAATTATCAAAATTATGAATAATAATGACGATCATCAACCTCCATTTTTTTTGTAATTGACTTCTATTTGTTTCTCGATTTTCAGTGTTTATTCAAAATGAAGATGTTCCTTAGACAAAAGAGGAGCGTTTTCTTCCAACTTTACAGTCTTTAGATTATTTCACAGCGGGATCACTTTGAAAAAATCATGGAGAATAATGAAAGTTTCTGTTCAACTTTATTTCGAAATCCACTCTTGAACGCTCTCCGACGGGAAATAGCGATTGTTCAAAGATCAGTTGTTATGACTATAAATTTAAAAATTAATCGGGCAGAAAAAGAACCAAATTATATCTCTCTAAATGGTTTCCAGCTGGATTCTGTTATCCTTCATGATAAGTCTGCAGTTTACTATGAGACACCGCAGCTTAAATACGAAGGAAAATTCTGAGTTGCATGAAAAGTATTTACTGCAACTTTTAAATATCATCCTCTTGGATCGCTTTATTGTGTTACAAACAGCAAACCTTGCCCCAGATAAACTTTTTGTATAAACAAAAAAAAAATTAGCACCGAACAGGCCGTATTGTTTTTACATCACTTTCAAAGATATCTTGGCCAAAATCTGTCATTTTAACAATACTCAGTCACTTACCATTCACAATTAGCTCCGCCCTCGTTAATTCAGTTCCTGCCAAATTTGAAGCTTTGCAAGTATATTCTCCTTCATCCTCCGGGTTGGTAGCGGTGATAAACAGTACAGCATTCTCTCCATCGAATTCAAACTGGATTCGGCGACTCTCGCGAATTCTATCATCATCTACCAGCCATTCAATGGTTGGCTTAGGACTGGCCTTCAGCTTGCATTTCAGTCGTGCAGGATCGCCCTCGTTCACTTCTAAATCTCTTAGTTCTTTGATAAATTCCGGTTTGACTACAATCAAATGCAAAACCACAATCTGTTTAATATTCGAATTAAAACCGATGTGATAAACTTACTGACAACGACCCTTTGCAAAGGTCAACCTTTCCCTGGCTATCTGAAGTGTCTGACGAGTGGTGAAGAGAATAAACTGTTCAAAACTTAGACATGTTTGAATTTTGCAATGTTAATTTACAACTAATATATCAAATAAGTTGGGTTTGGGGATAGAGAAAAAGGCCTTTCGGAGTGATCAACCTCACAACGTTGATGAACACGGGAAAACAGAATGCGAGAGGTGGATGCATTCCTCGACGCCTTTCTCCCAAGGCCATCTGATTAAACTGTCAACTGTTGCGCCTACCTTTTTCGCGACGAACGCGCCCAGTTCTGACTCGATTTGCCGGGTCTGAATCGGTTTTTGTCTCTGAAGGTGGAATAGATTTGTTGTTGCTAGAGCTAGTTGTGTACGATCGTGTATTTTGCGAGTATATTCTACTCATAATGTGATAGATTAAGCCAACAGAGAAAACATGGAGTTTGTGAGTGTGAATAATTTCTACTGTGTGCCCCGTTTGACACTAATTGAATGGGCAATGAACCGGAGATCTAAGAAAAACAAAGAATTCCCTTGAGGCTCAACAACACACGGAATGTTATCTAATGCACAAACAAGGCAAAACAAAACACATCTAAAAAGTTTTTCAACTCAACCATTTGCATACGGTAAATAAATTGTCCTTTTTAAATCTGATAAAATGGAAGTTTTAAGTTGTTGTTCAAGTTTAAACATTTTTAAAAAAGTTATTCAAATGTTACTCATCAGTTAACCAAACTATTTAATTGTCCAGCAACAATATACTAATACCGAGAGACAATCTGAATTGTTTGTAATGACGTCCAAGGTATTTTCAGAGTAACAAAAGAGGTGTTAAACCAATAAAGCGCTATTGTCTTTCAATTTTGTTTTTAACAATTTTGAATAATAGGGCATGGTACGAAATATTTGGTGAAAGGATCAACAGTTCAACACTTTAAATAAACCACCTTTAATCAAAATTACAATTTGAGTTTTCAAAGTATTTACTAAGAAATACTTGTCTCTTAAGATCATGTAGAGCACGCATTAATTGCAAAAAGAAAGCTCACAAGAATATTTTTAATGTCCTTTAAAGTTGTTTTACGATCTTTTATTTAAAAAATCAAAACATTGGATTCCATCGTAGTTATGCAGGGATAAAAAGGAAATTTTGTCATTTTCACGAGCTTTTTCTATTCTACCATATTTTCTGAGCAATCTATCTCAGTGCCGCTACCCCAAACCCCTACCCTCTAGTTTTGAAACATTAATCCCCACCCCTTCCTCCCATAAAATAATAATATAAAGCAAATGAATGTTTATTTTATCTTGTTAGTGACCAGAACGCGATAACTTACAGAAACTGTCTTTAATCAAAATGGTTTAAATCAATAAGGCAAAGTAAAAAAAAAAAAAAATAAGGTTAGCGTCCTTTCTGCTATAATATAGCCCTACTTACTGACATTATCGTATACAACTGTTCAAAACACACATTCTAAATACATTCGATTTGCAGTCCTGTCATATTAAAGGTTTGACATTGTATATTTTTTGTCTTTATCATAGGCATGGACGGAAAAAGCTTGAATTTAATGATAATTATTACAGTTTGTTTGAAGTCTACAAAATTCTATCGGATTTGTGGTCAGTTTTCGGACAACTTATTCAGACTTCTTCCGAGCTTCCGAGTTTTGAAGTCGCAAGATATTATTAAAACACTTTAAAAGAAAAAAAAAAGGTCGGGCGCTTTTTCAATGGTTAGGCGGGGACGCTAACCCATTTTTTTTTACTTGTCCTAAATGCATCGAGTAAACTCTTATATTAAGATGAGTAATAAATGAATGACTGAAAAACTACGTTGAAATTAATTTGTCAGTGAACCAATCTGAATAGGAGTTCGGATTAAGCCAGAAACTTCAACCACAGACAGCTGTTTCGTCCTTTTTGGGACTCGCCAGTACGGTGTTGAGAGCGTGAATAAATAGCCAGCTAAAAGCTAACTGTTTATCATACTCAAAGCTGTAACCCAGTAACGTCTCGAAAAACATATCCGTTCACTGACAAATTAATTTCAACGTAGTTTTACACACATTCATTTATTACTCATGTTTTTACATTCCGTGGCTGTGATCTTTTCAGATCCTAGGTGATGCGGCATTTTGTATACGGTATTCATCATTACACTGTCTATATCTTATACTAAGCACGTAATGCGTTCAGTAAATATTGATAAAATAAATTCTACGTTTATCAGGCGAATCTTTACACTATTTGCCTCCGCGACATTAAAAGATTGCCATACAGAATTTCCATAGAATAAAAAATTTCTAGTTAACAAGCGCTTTGCGAATAGGAATTTCAAACAGAATAAAAAATGTCTACAGTTAAGAAGCGCTTTACGAAATAATGAGAATTTCCAACAGAATAAAAAATGCCTACAGTTAACAAGCGCTTTGCGAAATAATGAGAATTTCCAACAGAATAAAAAATGTCTACAGTTAACAAGCGCTTTGCAAAATAATGCGAACAATGAGCCACATAACAAAGGTTTTACACTACGATTGTGTCAGCCAGCAATTTCAGTGCTATCGCCGGTATTGGTATTAAAGATAAATACAAAGCATTTTGATATCTGGCAAAAGGGGAAGAAAAATACCCAAACTACCCAAAGTTCAGTGCTTAATCGGATGTCCGATATCAATAGTAAACCGGTTCTTCTCACAGTGCTTCATATTTACTAAATGAGTAAAAACAGCAAACTCTGAAAACAGACGTTTCTGTTACTATGCTGTCTATGGTAACGAAACAACAAGAAAACAGTAGAAAAAAAATTACTTCACTTTCGAACGGCAAGGCGTTCAAAAAATGCTTAAAAAATTGATTGGTTAAGTGCCACTCTATGGTGCGCGCGCAGATTCGCCTTCGATTCCCAGCCGGGAACACAATTAGGATCTGAAAATAGTAAGAAAGATGCTTCGATTACTTTGAGGAGCTAGTCAAGCTCTCAACCCGCTATCGATGCATTTGAAAGAAGCCACACAAACGTATTGCAATGTCAGAGTCTCTGTTTTTGTCTACGGAGGGCATTTCAGTTTTAGTACTTAAATGTGAGACGTTGTTGTAGACTAAGATAAAACTGTGTTGAGGGCTTAGCACAGCAATAAGCATATTCTATAAACATATAGATGTTCTCCCTCGGAAGCCATGATTAACCACCAAACTGACACATGCGCAATCACCTAATAGGTTCCATTCCGGCTCTTGTACTGCATGATTGCGATTGTTATTCACTTTTTCTTCTGAATATTGTCGACTATTTTTCAGGTATGAACAACCAGTGGTTATCAATAACTTAATCCATTAGCAATTGTCTTATCTTGGGAAGAATTCATTTTCCTACAAAATCCACCATTTCAGTAATTGTTGATCGCCTTCCATGCGGTGTATGACTGAATTACGTGGACGTAGCTCAAAAAAATCGAACCAAAGCAAACACCATCTACAAGGCGCATATGCTACCAATATTAGACTATTGTGATACGGTCTGGTCTGAGTGTAACAAAGGGGATATCATATGCTTAGAGAGAGACTCCAAGGAAGACCAGTGCCGATTGTCACGCGTTCTCAGGACAGTGGTTTTTTAGTGAAGAAGTTGAAATGGAAACCACTGACCGACAGGCGAGAACATATTTATAAATTAGTTCAGAATTGTCTTAAAAACAAAGTCCCTCATGCAGTTTCTACAGAATTCTGTTATGTTTAACCACGAAGTAGTTAGTCGAAAAACAAGACAAAGTAAAAATAAACTAAGAGTAGTGCCGAGAGTAAGAGCAAAGGCCTCCAAGAAGTCTTTTTTACTGTAACGGATGTATTGCATATAATAATTTTAATTAATATTTTAATGTTTTCAATTTCACACCTTTTTTAATATTTGTAATTTTTTGGGGTTTTAATAATGAAGTGACTTTAAATTTCTTTCTTTGCCTTCTTGTATCATGTAACGCTATATACACAGGGCTCATGTTGATACCAATCCTTTTAGTAGAGTAAAGTGATTACCCTGTTTAAAGTCCCTGTATCGATTTTTTTATTTTTTAGATGAAAACTGTAAGTGTTGTCACCTACGAACTCAGAATTCGATTAACCAAAGAAAAATTCCGCACCTAAGTATGCTTTTTAATAAATGGTAGTTTGGAATTAAAATTTTGACCCAGCGGCAGGGAACTCGTACTTGTGACGTTAGCAGCAGTAGGAGGTCCTTCACTGTCATTATGCACCAGTCAATGTGAACCCCCGCCCCCCCGACCCCGGGTATTATTGACTGGTGAATTAGTATTTTGCAAGGAAAATTTTGACAAACAAAACACTTCAAATTGAATTTCTCGGTTTGTCTCAGTGTTTTAGACCGTAAACGAATGAAATTGTTGTGTTGACAGTGTTAATATTCAACCGGGAGCTATACAAGTACCTTCTTCTACGTCATCACACCAGGACTTCATAATGGCATTAATACTCGGTCAAAAAAACGACAACAGCCCCAAAACTGTCTCATTTGCACGTTTCGAGACTCAAAAAAATATTACATGAACTGCGAAAAACTGTTTAATTTTCGAATTTAGTATTACTAAAGGATTCTACTTTTCATCCAAAAAAAACAAACAAAAAACAATATAGGGAATTTAAATAATAGCGTCTTATCTTATGCAAAGGCCTACACCACATACCCACTACGATCCATTTATGATCTTGGAGCACAGCAAAACAGCCAGATGGAATAAGCAGGGAGTAGATTCTCGCTTGGGAGGAAAACTGGAGTATCCATGAAAAAATCATCCGACTTAGATTAAAATATACAAATCTCAAGGGCAAAATGCGCGCCCGGTTCCGTAGTTCCGTACCTCTCAGCCATCTTGTTTTAAAGTTTATACAAATTAATTAATTATTGGTGCACTTACGAAGGTTATATTTTGCGTTTAGTCACGGTAAGAATTGATTACATGAAAGATTAAAAGTACAAAACAAAATTTAAATCTGAAAAAATCTATCAAAAATGTTTCTTAGAAAAAGTTGGAATCAATGCTATATGCATTTCCTTTAAAACTGCACTGTTTGAAAAAGAACAACTGATCGGGGAGATTCTGAAAACTTTACAAATACTTATTCTTAAAGATTATGTTCAGTTTTATCTGATACGAATGAAACAGCCCTTTCACTGAACAAGCCTTTTTAAGTGTGGTAATATGTTATTGTCGGTTTTTATAGAGGCAAATATGTGCTCATCTGCTGTTAGCATGCAGTCGTAATCCTTTTTACAGAAGAAGCACTTACATAAAACAAAATTTTGTTAGTCCAACTCAACGTAAATGGACAAATGTTTGTTTATACTCTTTGTCTCATTAGCATATGCAACCATGTTTGTAATAAGCTAAGCTAAAGTAAAATCCTTTTGCGAGACTAGTGGTTCAATGAAGCTGGTTCTTACTTCCGGTTTTAGCGGGGACACTAAACTATCGCAATACTTATCGACCACATAAGGATGGAAGGAAGTTGAAGGAGCTATGTCACGACGATTTTTTATCACTACAGTAGTTACTTAAAAATTTTACTTATGCACAAAATGTCCCTGATAAACTGTGAGGTGAATATCTAATGAAATGTTTTTAAAAAGAGCA
This sequence comes from Zoanthus gigantus, assembly GCA_025331005.2. Classification (NCBI taxonomy): domain Eukaryota; kingdom Metazoa; phylum Cnidaria; class Anthozoa; order Zoantharia; family Zoanthidae; genus Zoanthus; species Zoanthus gigantus. Next base: position 17,156 of record JAOBBB020082950.1, read on the forward strand.
ACCCATAAGTTTTTTGGTGTTTTTTTGTTGAGATGACATCAAGTCTCTTCAAGTTTCAATCTATTTCCATCCTTACCATCCGTGTCAGCAAATGACAGGAAACGGAATAAACGTCATAAGACAGTCTTAAAAAACATACCTAGACCATTATTTTTGGAATTCAGTTGAGGGCAAGACATACTTGGGATTTTAAAGATGCTAAAATAGCCTGACATAGCCCCATCTAAGGTTTCCATGAGTTGTATACGCTAAATACTGTTCCGGCTAAAATTTAGCGTAAGTTTTGAAAGTGTTGTATAGCTCATTATATGGTTTCCCTGATAATATGAGTACGATATGTTAAATACTATTCCAGCGATGTACTGCAGCTTTTAAATGTTAGACATAAACCCAACTGCTTGCATAGATCCAAACGCTTCATAACTTTATTCGTCTAACAACCGATCTCAAGCTTTAACATGAAATCTTATTCGCCTTTGTTCATTTGCCTTTTAAAGCAGAAATAGAAAATAGATTTTGTTGCTTTTATTTTTAATCTGTAAAAGTGACTATGTGAATTGATGTCTTCGTACCAAGTATAATAAACTCCATGAATGTATGTATATTGTTGTATGATCGATAATGATGCAGACTGTAAAAAGTGACGTCGGCGAGGTTCGGCCATATTGTCAAATTGAAGAAGGTTAAATGAAGGTATGGTATGGTAATTCATTGTTTAGAAATACAAGATATTTAGAGATACCTTCGACTCGACGTTTTATAGTTTTGTTCGCTTGACAAGCTTTAGCTAGTTTAAACAATCTTATCTTGGGGTGGTCACTTCTTACCTATATAGTTGTATTCCAATGAAGCAGATCGAAAACATTGACGTAATTAATAATTCGTCGATCTATAGGAGAATGCCACGTTTAACGCATAAAGGAGTTAAACTCGGCTATACGGCGGCACAGGGAAGAAGGGAAAAAGAAACGTTCTTGCCCCCCAACTCGCTTCAATTTTTAATATCCCTGGATAGAACAAAGATCTTCAACATTTTTAAAACGTTAGTTTTTAACTTTTTGTCCCTGAGATTAACAGACTAACTTCTTCATTGCAAAAATGCGAATAGTCTATCGGGATTTTTTATTTTCCACGTCCAAAAAAAATTTCTAACATTAATTTTTCCCAAATTTTATAATTAATGATCTCGAAGAGTACGAAACCACTCTTTTAAATTCCACGAATTCATGAGAATTTTACACTGAATTTTTAACTATTTTCTTGGATGATACTTTTAACTATTAACGACATGTTAAATTCCGAGTACGTAGGCAAAATCTTCGCTGGTATTCTTAAATATCTTAAAACAAAAAGAAGTAAATTAACCTATATACTGCCTTGCACATCGCTGAGACTGAATTAGAAAGAGAAAGCTCTACGAGACCTGATCAAAACATTTAAGACGCTCCTAACTGTAAATATAATGAAAGAAAGGGAATCTCTTAAAACCCCGGCTTTAATTCAGATTTACTAAGTTTAGATATTAAAAATAAAAAAAGTCTCGGAAGTTCTGTAAAAAAAAAAAAAAAAAAAAAAACAAAACAAAAAATCACATATTACTTTTTTAGGAAAAAGTTTTACTATACAAGTACCTTCTTTCGTTTTGGCCTTTTCCAGAGTTGCTGCGAAACGAGCTAGATTTTTCAGCTCTGGTTCTGAAGCTTCCGAAGACGCCCGATCTAACGACTCGGTGGAGTTTCCCCACCTAGGACGTCTGTCAAGCTCCGATCTTGAAACACCTTGCTCTACCAACCATGAACCTGGTACCCAGCCTTCTTTTATAGTCCCATCAGATACCGTCTGCACGAAATAAAGGTCTCGGCCCGAACGCAACACCCTGACAGGCTCTCCTCGATGGATGAGGAGTTGCTGTGTCTCGTGTTCGACCGTGTCCTCACCAATTTCGTAAGTACCACCAAGTTCAATGTTCTACGTATGAGAAGAAAAGCGTACGAACGGTTGGACGAATGAAAGAATAACTAACGTATGCCTCATTAAGTAAGATGTTAATGGTTATAATGTTAAGAAGCACTGCATACTTTGGATCTACCTCATTTTAAAGGGGCTATGTCACGCTATTTTAGCATTTTTTTAAAATCCCAAACATGTCCTGCGCCCTCAACTGAATTTCAAAAAATAATAATAAACTATGTTTATTATTTAAGACTATATTATGCCGTTTATTCTGTTTCCTGTCATTTACTGCTACTAATGGCAAGAATGGAAATAGATTAAAACTTGAAAAATTTAGGCCAAACTTTTCAAGTCTCGATGCTATCTCAACAAAAAATATCAAAAAACTTATCGGTCGCGCTTTTTTAAAACATTTCATTAGATATTTGCCTCACAGTTTTATCATAAGTAAAACCACTAAGTAACGATTTTAGCGAAAAATTAACCCAAAACGACAAAATCGTCGTGACATAGCCCCTTTAACATTGTGCAAAGTAGGTGGCATTAAACTTTCGTTTACCAGAAAAATGTGCATAAGGGCTTTTAGGAGTAAAGGTATATAGTTCTACTAACTTGCTTATCATAGTTTTCATAATTTCAAGCAATATATAACCAGTTTGCTGTGTTGTACGCTAGTATATGCATATAAACGTCTGAATGAAATTTTATAAGAAAAATTAGGAAAATAATCGATTGAATTTACAACGTGTGTTTGTATTGGTGGTTTGGTAAGTACACATGAGAATATTGGCGTGTCTGTTCTTGGAAAAAATATTTAATTTCAATGGTGAATTTTGCCGTTGCATGTGCATTTGTATAAATTGGACCAAGCCACAAACCACAATTACTTTTTTTGTTGTTGCTTTTTATTGAATATTCCGCTGTTCGTAGGGATTTACGCTAACTTGTAGGGTCAGCTCAATTTATTTTGCTCTGTCTCTAATGACAGTCTTAGAGCAGTCATTAAATTAAACGAATATCAGTTTAGAAGCTTAGTTGCAATGGTAAGCTTGTGCTTTACCATACCCATAATTACAAAAAAACCTAATTTTACTTACTTCAGGGACTTTTCCAAAGAAATGCAAGAACAAAACTAGATTATATTTTCTAACACAATAATACAAAAACCATGCATTTGGTCATCATTCAGCAGAGACTAGATTATTTCTAAACTTGTATCAAAAATGTTATAAGCTCTATTACATCTTTTTGTTTCTTTCCAAATAACGGCAATACACTTGTCTAAAACTAAAAAAATGTTTTATACTTATTTCGCAAGATGTTCACCATATTTCTAAATCTTCAAGTTTAAGATTCCTTAATAGTTGCATTAACAAGCAACGCCTCGTATGCACTGGTTTTGAAAGTCCCAAGAACCAGCGGTCGACTTTACAACTAATGTTCCAACATTATTATCTATAAATACCGTCAATAATCTTCTCGTGGCTTAGAGCATTGTCTTAGCTTTTCTTAAATTCAATTGCCGTTGACTTTAATACACTACGGACTGCTGGGTTTCAGTGTCTTGTAAATCTCATACTCACAACAGAACTAGGTGGTTCGGGAGAAGATGGCGGTGTTCTGGCCACATATTGTTTCTCCACCTCGGCAAACATGGATGTGTGAAGTGATAAGGTGACCGGCTCATTTGTCGTTGTAAAAAACTTCTCACTTCCTTGTATTAACTGCTGGTTTCCGCTTACAAGGAAGGTTGATGTATGTTGTGTGTATGTGAAGGACTCCACTGAAGAAAAAAAGGAAAATATTATCAAAAAAGTGTTTGAGTTTGAAATACCTGTACCTGGTGTTTCACGCTTCGCTCCCATACCCTCATCATAAAACATACTCGCTAACGTTATAGATAGATTTATAAAACAATTTAGAAAGTACATGTGTTTCGATTGATTAGGTTTTTAATATTTTCATAGTGCTATTACGAGCGAAAATGACGAAATGAAAATTTAAAGTGTTACGACTGGTTGTCTCTAAATTGTTGAATTCACAGTTTCATGAAAGATATAAAACTATACGCACGCACTTCGTATATCATCATTCTCTTTGCGGAAAATAAATTTAGTTATTCACTGATTGCTCTCGAATTCTCCCTAAATTTCGCCTCGGTTTTCACCAGGATATGAAGGCACAGATAAAATGTCTTATTTCCTAAGTTATATTAGATGAGCTAACAGATCTTCATACGACATGAATATAATTATGGGATCTTTTGTGCTTGCTTTTTGGGAGTAATTAATTTGAAAAACGGTTTTAACCTATTTGAGAATGTTAAAGTTCTTTCTGCAAAGCTATTTATATAAGACTTTAGCCGGTTTGTATCGAGTTTTGAGCTCTTTACTACGCTAATCCGCATTGCTGATTTGTGGGGACGCTGCAAGAAAAACATTGTACCTTCCATGATACCTGCTGTGTCGACATAAAACATTTTGCGACACAAAATTGAAACAAAAGTTTGTTCTCCAATACTAGAAAATCGAGATTTCAAACAGATTTGTAAAATACCTCGTTACATCCCCTGATATTGAAAACAAAAATACAGCAGCAACTCTTTCAAACCAATTAGCAACTGTTGTATTGACCTAAAAGTAAGAAAGAAGGCAAAACCTATTCTATCAGTTACTTACCGTCGGAAGGATTCAATATTTTTCTGATGTCCCTCACCCATAACTGCTTTGTTTTTTCTGACTGCGTCTACAATAGTGTGAAATGAAAACAATTGCTTATCAATGATGTAATGTGAACTATGTCTATTCGTTCACTCGCATAAATTCTTTTCAGCACTCAATGATAAACTCCGTGCAATATCCTCTACATTTTTTGTTCATCACAAAACTTACTTTATTTACTTACACCATGGTAAAATTGAATCTCAATAATTGTTATAAATCTTATAGTAGCATTGATTGACCCATAAAAAATGACCAACCCTTCGAAGTGTGGCTTCATAGCCCAGTTGGTTAAAGCGTAGTACCGGTATCGCACAAGCCACTAGTTCGAACCCAATGTAACCTGAATTTCCTTTTTTTAGACTTTCGTTTTCTGCATTTGCTTAAAATAATATTAATTGTTTACATATCCGAGACTATCATTCATAACGTCATTGTTTACATCGCGTATAACCTCAGTTTTAGTAATCGTTATAGAACTCAGAGTGGAACTGACAGACCCACCAAAAATGACCTATTTTCAGTTGTGGATTTATAACTCAGTTAGTTAGAGAGTAGCACCAGTATAAAAGAGGCCATTGGTTTGAATCCTGTTGAAGCCTGCAAGTATTTCTTAAAAAGGTTTTCTTTTGCTTTTGCTTCAGTGGTGCACCTAACCGCAAAAATCGTTCATGATGTCTTAACATCTTAATGTGAACGCAACGTAAGCAGTCATACGAGACTCACATCCTCAACTTAGGGCGATTTATTTTCAAAACCTTTCATCCCTCAAAAGTCTATTGTGTTCCAATTTTCTGTATGGAAGTTTCTGTCTGATACTGTATTAAGGTCAGGGAGATTTGGATTAGGGTCGGGGTGATTTGGATTACAGTCAGGGTAATTTGGATTAGGGTCAAGGTGATTTGGATTAGGGTCGGGGTGATTTGGATTACAGTCAGGGTAATTTGGATTAGGGTCAAGGTGATTTGGATTAGGG
>JAOBBB020082951.1:1019-13646 GCA_025331005.2 Zoanthus gigantus
TGATGATCATGGCGATGACGATATTGATGGTGGTTATGATGATGAGGTTGAAGGAGATGATGGTTGTAATGATGGTGATGTGATGATGATATTGATGGTGGTTATGATGATGAGGTTGAAGGAGATGATGGTTGTAATGATGGTGATGTGATGACGATATTGATGGTGGTTATGATGATGAGGTTGAAGGAGATGATGGTTGTAATGATGGTCATGGCGATGACGATATTGATGATGGTTATGATGATGAGGTTGAAGGAGATGATGGTTGTAATGATGGTCATGGCGATGACGATATTGATGGTGGTTATGATGATGAGGTTGAAGGAGATGATGGTTGTAATGATGATCATGGCGATGACGATATTGATGGTGGTTATGATGATGAGGTTGAAGGAGATGATGGTTGTAATGATGGTGTGATGACAATAATGATCATGATTTGATGATGATGATGGCAAGTGATGATTTGATAATGATGGTGATCTGATGACGATAATGATGATGGTTGTAATGATGATGATGTGGATGACAATATTGATGATGGTTATGATGATGCGGTTGAAGGAGGTGATGGTTGTAATGATGGTGATTTGATGACGATAATGATGGTTGTGATGATGATTTGATGACGATAATGATGGTTGTGATGATGATGTGGATGACAATATTGATGATGGTTATGATGATGCGGTTGAAGGATATGATGGTTGTAATGATGGTGATGTGATGATGATGATGATGGTGATGTGATGAAGGTGACGACGGTGATGTGATGATAATACAGTGATGTGATAAAGCTGATAGTAGTGATGCTGCTGCTGCTGCTGCTGCTCATGATACTGAGGATGATGATGAAAGTTGTGATGTTGCCATATAAATGAAACGTAGAAATGATGGATGTCATTTAACATATATTAATAGTTACAGTTTAATCATTAGTTTACTTTGTAATCTCACTTGTCACACTGATTAATAATTTATGAAATTATAACCGTGATGTACATCTTTAAAATTTATAAAGACACCTTTTATTTAGTAGCGTAGTGTATTGTTTTGTATAGTAGTGGTTGCTTTAGGTTGCTTATTATTGTTCTGCAATGTTGTAGATCGTGTTGTACTGAATGGTGATTGGTGCATGTCGAACTGCTATTCTGTAAAGTTTATTTGGCTTTAAAATATTACCTTTTTCCAGAAAATGTTCCATCAACTTTATTTACTATTATGCATCACCAACATCACAAATATAACGACAAAAATAATAACTTACATATCGATCAAGACTGGATCTAAACCACCATTCTCTTACAGATCCGTTTTCATCTATAAAAAGTTCCTTGATAGCCCACTGTGAGAACAGCCAGTAAAATATGGCCTACGGGAAAAAACAAGTCAAATTTATTGGTTGACTTTATATTCCATTTAGAACCGTGAAATTAAATTATCAGTTAGGCCAAGCCAAAATCACGATAGTCTTTCATAACCTATAAGAAAGCAACTTACCAAACTTAAATCAACGAAGCTCTTAAGTGAAAGAAATGACTCAACGAAACTTGGAAACAGTTTCTCAGATCAAAGAATTCCAGATCTTATCAACTGTTCGTGAAAGATCTACATATACTAGTCATTTGAATAGAAAGGTCAAAGTTTAAATATACTACGAATTTTAAGCAGTACATGAGTTAAAGCAATTTCATTTCGTGTAATACTTATTCTGAACTGCACATTTCCATTGAAAACAAAAGGGAAACTCAATTATCAGTGAATTGGTTACTTACTGGCGATCCCCATATTACGTATATGATTCCAAACATTGTAAAGAACTTTAACCACATAAAAACGTACTGCTTGGGGTCCTCTGGTGAAAACAAATAGTCGATTCAAGTACATCAATTCGAAGTTGCTCATATACTGGCAATGTAGATTTTTCTATGTGCTTTATAAAAAACGTTTTACACGGAACCCAATGTCTTGAACGGAAAACCTCAGAATTCAAAAGTCCCAGGTTTTCTACCTGGCTTAAGCATCGTGTAAATGCAGGGCAACTTTCAACTATAAGTTTAACACCTCCATAACATAAGATTATATTAATTCCCACCAAAATCTGTAATTCATTACCCAATCAAGAGCGAGTATTCTGCGAGTAAATTGCACTGAGCTAACTACTTTTGCACTGAATTAAATATTTTTTTATTGCGTTTAATAGCACTGCTTTAGCCAATCAGAATCAACTAGGTTTATAGCACAGGTATTCATACAATGTTTTCTCACTCAATTTGGAATTAATTTGCACGAGTGAGTTTTTCGAAAAGCTGAAGTTGCACAAGCCGCTCGCGTAGAGGAAGTGCCGGAAAATCTTTTTTGAAGCCATTTTTTCGCATATGAGAAAACATTTTTCAAAGTTTCCGTACAAAATTGTTTACTTGATATCATTGGCTTAGGAAATTCCCTATTCTTTTTCAGCAAATCATAATCCAGAATTACCATGAGTAATTTGCACTGGTATACACTTTTTGCACCGGTGTTACACTTGAACTGAATAAAGTAATCATATGTTTTTAGGTGTGTGAATCCTAAGCGTGATTTCCAAAAATGATAAGAGCACAAAGCGAGTATAATTTTGACAACGTGGTTGGCGCAGTTCTAAGAACTCTGCTTTCCAACCACAAGGTCCCCAGTTCGATCTCCAGCGGGTCTGCCAAGAATCCAACATTTATGTAGCCTTCTTTTCCTCCAAAGCTGACTCAGCTTTCCATCTTTCTATGGTCGGTAAATAGAGTACCAACAACTGCTGGGAAGTTACTCACAAGGAACAACTGTGTCCCGTCCAGGGAGATTCGATGACTCTCATCCGCTTAACACTACAGAAACCGGAGATAAGCACCAGCTCCATGGGCCACTTAGCTCTCAGCTAGTGAGTATGAATTGCAGTCACAAGTATGATTTCAGACAACTTTGCACGAAATGAAGTTTGATTAACAAGGATTTATATCTACTTTTAAGATATCTAACCTTTTGCAAATAATTATAACAATCTAATGGTGAGTAACATTTCCCGCTGCGTGATTGTTTGATTAAGATAGTGTGACTCAAAAAAGAGTGTCTGTAATAAAATCAATACAAAATAATATTCAAATTACAGGGATCACCATTGGCTTCCTTGAGGATATAGTAAAGAATAGAACATCGAACCCAGAATAATAATACTCCTGAGGCCCGAATAATAGTGATAAGTATAGTAGGTAAGGGAGGCGAAATTTTTCGAGGGCTTAAGGGATTTAATTGTAGTGGAGTTAGTTCTCATAAATAAATGTGAAAGTACACATTTGTGACGTAACATCAACAAGAGGCTTCATAGTAGCCTTATTCGTGCCGGTTTTTACAAATGACAAAAGGCTTCAGGCAGCTCCAACTGTTTCTAAGAGTATTGGGAAGGGTTTCTAGATTTAGGCTGATTCGATATGAAGTGACGAGACAGCGGCGACGTATTAAATGTATCGCTTAATATTTGAGACATTTACAAAGATAATCAGAGATAGTTAGTTTACGATGTCTTTTATGACCAAGAAACTATAAAAGCTTTGGAAATTTTGTTGTCAGCTCGTAAGTTTAAAACAGTTGATTATAATGTTTTAACTTAAAACATTTAAAAAATGCATTTCGTTTTTGTGCTCTCAAAAATGCAAATTGATTTACCTGACACGTTTGAAAAACGTAAATTTCATGTTTTAAATAAATTCAAATCCTTGAAATGCTGTCAAAAGTTTGTGTTTTGTTGCTGTTTATTCCCTCACTCAATTAAAAATATTAATTTGTGGTTTAATTCCAAGACACTGATGAAGCAAAACTCGCGTTATTCATGTTCGACACAAAGATAAATAATCACGAGAGAGCGATCAGTCATTCTACAGTAAAAAAGCGGCAATAGACGAAACCAACATCCCCCATCGCCCATGGAAAGGGAGTTTGAAATGGAGACTAAAGGATAATAACAAACCAAATGGTGTTATCCCTACCTCGCACTACTGCTGCAGTAACTCTGGGCAACACGACCATGGATAGGTACACCACAACAAAATAGAACGTGATAAGAGGAACAAAATAATAAAACTGGTAAGGCCTTCCCATAACCAGGCACAGAGTTACAACAAAGATGTTCATTCTAACCATAACCTACAACAAGAGTGAGGATAAACTTAAAACAACATCATTATCATTACCATCATTACCATAACAATATCACAAAGTCATCATCATCATCATCATCATCATCATCATTACCACAACAATATCATAAAGCAATCATCATCATCATCATCATCATTACCACAACAAGATCTTAAAGCAATCATCATCATCATCATCATCATTACCACAACAAGATCTTAAAGCAATCATCATCATTACCACCATCATGATCGCGTCAATTGTAACAATCACCCCAATGATAATTAATTCGAATTGGCATGGTGACATATCAGTAATATAATATTGCACTTGCCTGGCTAAACCTGTGAAGGCTGAAGTCTCCCTTGGTCCAGAAATACGTGAAGTGTCCATAGCCAGACAGAAACAGATAGGAAGCGACTAACAATCGAATAAACACGTATATAGGTAACACCTGCAAGGTAGTTAGCCACACAATGTCGTTAAAAATAAACACTAATCTACAGTGAACTGAGAAACATATAAAACATGGTTTAAGCTGGTATCCAAAAAAAAACAAGAGGCTTTTCATATAGCAAGATTTTTTAAAGAGTCCTGAATGTATGGTGTGGTGTGCTAACAGGGCTACACGACATCACTTACAATAAATTAGTTTTGTTTTCAAACTTCTTTGAATGGTTCGTTATAGCAAATAAGGAATGTTAAATTTTTGCTCAAACGAGCATGTAATCAAGGCTGTCTGCTAGGTATGCACTTATTGGTTTCATATTTGATCTGGATGCGGGATGTGTGAGTCCTTTTAGCCGACCAGATTCTTTTTGCTCCTTTAGGAGTCTAACAACGTTTTACAACAGTAAAACTTTACGAATTAGTGCTTTTAAATAATCCTTTCTGCCTGTCTCGTTCTCACATGCAAGAATACCTAACAGCTATCATGCCATCATATCTTTGTTATTAAAATCGTTGCTATATGGCGAATTCTACTTGTTCATTAGTTTATCTAACACGACTTCATTAAAATGCAAAAATTCTTATTCCCTTCCTTTTTCGGTTTCAATAAGCTGTTTTAAGCAATTTTAGTTGGAATCCAAAGTTTCGAATTCCCAATTGCTGTTGATTCAAAGGATTTAAATTACCGCAGATTCATTGTATACCTCGTTATGTTGTTAAATATGCAAAAATACTTGCTCGAGAGAGCGAGAAGTCACACCTCCAACAATACACACAGTTGTAAGTAGTGTAAATCCGCATTGGCATTTAGGCATATTTAACTTCATATTGAGGCTAAGACTGTACAGATTGAATATGTTGTCATTGTTGTCAGCGGTAAGTGCAAATTCGCAAATGGTCTATACTTCTTAATATTTTATCTATTCTCAGTAAATATTCGGTGTTTCTACAGCTTAATAAATGTTTATGAAACGTGTAATTGAAATAAAGAATAATTATGTCCATCTTTTTCTAAGAAAGATATTAAACATTTTAGCCCTTTACTGGCATTGAATCCATGCCGGACCTCCGATATTTGGTCATATGCTCGAGTTCAGTTTATTATTTGCCCATACTTAACATTTTACATTATTTGAGTTTTAAAAACTAAATTGAAGTATTATAGTTATTAAACAGAAATATTATATAGTACAGTTGTTATGGCAGTAGGCGAGAAAGCCCATAAAGAAACAATGAAGGCGTATTTGGACTATGCTCCCCAAACCATTAACCTATAAAAACTCACACGAAGAGAGTTCCTAAACTTGGGTCTTGTCGATGATATGCTGGTTCTAGAAAGTTATAAGTTCAATCGTCGTTGGAGACTCAAGGTTTTTTTATACTTTATTTCAATATTGTGCTACATTTTGTACAAAGCCTACAGTAAGCACTGACCATTCGTTAAACTTAAACCTGGATCTTGTAAATGATATGCTGGTTCTAGAAAGCAATGAGTTCGATCGTTGTCGGAGACTCAAAGGTTTTTTCATCTTTATGTCAATATTGTACAACATCTTTAACAAAGCCTACAGTAGCACTGATCATTCGTTAAAATTAAACTTGGGTCTTGATGATATGCTGGTTCTAGAAAGTTATGAGTTCGATCATCGTTGGAGACTCAGGCTTTTTCTAATTTATTTCAATATTTTGTACAAAGCCTAAAGTAAGCACTCACCATTCGTTAAACTTAAACTTGGGTATTGTAGATGATATCCTGGTTCTAGAAAGTCATACGTTAGATTGTAGTTGGAGATTGTAGGTTTTTTCTTCTTTATTTCAATATTGTAGTTTTGTACAACATTTTGAACAAAACCCTACAGTATCACTGACTATTGGTTTTATTTTGCAGCAATAAATAAAGTAAAAGCTTTGTTTCTTACTTTACTTGCTCCTGTGTAATGGTAGATCAAAATAACAAGCTGCATCCAGCCTTTCCACTCGCTTGTCTGGTCCCGGTTTAGTACATGAGTCTGGAAAAACAAATAACAAACCAAAGATGCAAAGATAGTTTCATTGTACTGCTTCTTTTCTTTCATAAAAAGGTTGGTCCTGTATGAAGCACAATGCAGGGTAACTGTTCATGTTACTACAACACGACTCCAGAGAATCATTCTTTGTATTTTTAGAAGATGATTGTGAAAAAGTCCTATCCACTTTGGTGCATTTTATTTGTTTTCGACTGTCTTAGTGGAAATGAAAATACTGATGGGCACAAAACAACTTGGTGAAAGTTTCTAGTAATTCTAGTTTCAACTGGAGATTGATTCCTAACTTATTTACTTTACTAACGTTGTTCAGTTATTGTGCTCACTTAGTGGGTGGCTCCACCTGAATTGTTCTTCAAATGGTACAGGATTTAGTGGAGCCGAAACCAATTGTAGTATTGCACGCAATTTAGGTATCCTGCTGATAAACAGTAATTGTTTTGCTATTTACTTCAGCAGCATTCTAGTTACGTCTGTTCATATATCTATATGCTTTATGGACGGTTGTCTATTTAGCAAACCTTTGCAAAAGTCATCATTAGCATACAGCTTTATGTATCGAATGAGAAAAATAAATAAGAATTGATTTTGAAAACATGATTTAAGGCTTTTAAAGTGAAGAAAGTAAGTCAACGATTGCATCTAGAACATGCTGCTCCTAAGAAGGTTTCGGTAGTTTATAAATCTCCAAACCGTTAATGAACCATACACTTTCAAAATTTAACATATTAAACATATAAATTTTTACCAACTGAGATAACCTTATTTAGGACAACAACACTTGTAAAACTGTGGAGCAAAAATAAGGCTTATTTTATTCCTACTATACAACTAACAATCTAAAAGGCAACCATTTGACAAATGTGGTTAACAAAATGGAGCTATTTTGTTTGTTTCATTTGCTTTAGACATAACAGTGGATAATTTTAAATACAAAAAGTATTAAAAGGGTCGTTAGCTTACCTGTTTTGTGGGAGCCCAGGTGTAGCCACCAAGAAAAAGGAAAATAACCATTGCAAATCCAACGATAGTTTCACTATACTGCTTCTGTTCTTTCATAAAAAGGTTGGTCCTGTATGAAGCACAATGCAGTGTAACTATTCACATTACTACAACACGACCCCAGAGAATCATTCTTAGTATTTTTAGGAGATGATTGTGAATAAGCCCCACCCCTCTGCTACTCTACTTGCGTCTGCCCATGATCTAAACATGCTCTTTCTGCTCTCCCTCTCTGCAGTTCTTCTTCAAGTTTCTTTTGGTTCACCTCTCTTTTAAAGACTGAGTAGCTGTAGAACCTTTGACAACATACCGCTGAATAAAAAAACTTCAAGTGTGTACTTTGAGCAGTAGTATTAGAATTATTTCAATGATACGGTGTTTGCTGCAAGAAAATGACTTGGCCGATGCAGTTGGTAAGATTTCTCTTCCTTCTCACCACAATTGTCCTGGGGAGTGTTTCACATTATTATTTATAGCCAAGCTAAAAAATAAAAATATTGGTGTGACATCTTTTCCGACAAAGATGATACATTTTTTTTCACCAGAGGAAGTGTCATTGAATGATTACCATAGTCTGCTGGGAGCTAACCTGCGATGGATCAGTGTCCCGTCCATGGGAAGTCAAAGACTCTTATCCGCTTTCCATCACAGAAACAGGCTCCATGGGCCATTAGGCTCCGATAGTGAGTTAGCTTAGCACAGAGAGACAATGAGGAAACAAAGAGCATGGTTATACCTCCCAACTCAACTTCCGATATGAGAACGTGTCACGTGTCAAAACTCAGGTCGAGCACCTTTGAAACAGCGACAAATTTGTATGGCAGCTTCGTCAAGCAAATAATTTTAACACAGTCATGGCAACAAAACCGTTTCAACAAGAACTGAAGAAGAAATTGAGCAGCTTCTAAGCGACAAAAGCTCCAAATCTACTAACAAAGTTTTCAACGAAGTTTTAAGATTTGTGATTTGAAATAATATTTGTGATTTGTGACTTATTTTATACGCAAACGATTGGGGTTTGTAATATTTTTACAATAAAGTTGTAAGCTGACATCTGTGTAATTTTCTATTTTCATTTGGGAAGTATAACAAAACACTTATTGACCTCGGGGAACATTGAGGGTATCGGGGGGAGTAACTCACTATTTCCCTTGGGGTTAGTCGTTAAGTGCTTATCATACTTTCAACGTTGGCCACTTACCTGTCACAAAGGTAGAAATAAAACATTATAACCCCAAGCTTGGCTAAGCTCTTCATAACAGGATACATGCGGTCTGAAAACACCCACTGAAGGGAAGAACTTGCATGGCCATACGATGATGGCAGTTGTGACTCTTCATCTACAAAAAACAACCCATTACGTAGCATATTATATATTGGCATGTTAAGGGGACGTTTGACCTTAAGGCCACTTTTTGGCGACTTAAGGGATATTTTTTAAATCACCGTACATACTTTGAAATGTTGGAATATCCTCTCATACCGTTACAGACTGAACGAAAAGGAGTTTCATATCATGAGGGCCTTGGTCCAAGTTCCTTACTTCTTATAATTGCGAAATACGACCTATATGTAAAGGAGAACTGAACCCTAAAATTGACTTATCGAACATTTAGGCATAATAGAACAACTACGAAGTTTTTTTTAAGCTGTTAGTTGAGCAGTTCAAAACAAATTGATGTTTTGTAACGAATCGACAAGATTTGATCGGCGGCTCAATATAGGATGACAGCGGTTGTTTATGACGTAGGTTACGATACTAGAATGATTAAAACGAGGAAAAACATGGTTACTGTGCGGCTTGTGGCTGCTATAAAAGAAAAAGAACTTTGCAAGACATAGATCGCCCACAAAATATCAAGATTTCGAAGCACATTGCACATTATCGTAACCTAC
The DNA here is from genome assembly GCA_025331005.2 of Zoanthus gigantus. NCBI lineage: Eukaryota > Metazoa > Cnidaria > Anthozoa > Zoantharia > Zoanthidae > Zoanthus > Zoanthus gigantus. The sequence goes on from JAOBBB020082951.1 coordinate 10,559, forward strand.
GTAATACCATACCGCTGACAATCTCATTAGCGACCACAGTATCAAAGCTTTTCTAGAGAGTTTTCTTAGTTTCTACTTTTAATTTCTCAATGTAATTTGACTTTAATTTAAAAAAAAGTTCACAGAGTTAATCTACTATACCAACAGATTTAAACAAAAATAGGTTAGTTTTAGCATTCAGTTCACCTTTAAAGAAAGACCACACTGTAAATAGCAAAATCCCAAAATTTGGTGTTAAACAGACCAACTGTTAACAATTTACAGCTGTTTTAAAATGCTAGAATTTTTTAAGAAACGTATGGGTTACGGACAATTCTGCATAAGTATCTTGTTAACTAAAGTTTTGAACATAATGGCACTGAATTTCAGTATCCCCATTCTGATTGGTCGTCCGCGCAATGGTTATTTGTAGTACTGGTATCAAATTCGCACTTGTCTGCCCAAAGAGTTTGAATTTTTGCTTGACTGTTGAATCCGCAGTGACAAAGAATGTCCACGGGCTGTCCAGTGTGGCCGTTGGACCTACAAATGGCTGGATTGTGACAGCAATATTTCGTGTGAGGATTCAGATACAACTGAGCTTTGTTTCAAATTTGTCTTGAAGGTAGAATTTCGAGAAATTTTTGAATTTCTTTTTAATTTTGGAGTTTTACGAGTGTTTGAGTCCGAGCGGGTTGATGGTGTACTTCCAGCCTTGTTTTATTTTATATTCCAACCTCTATTTTTCTCACAGCGCCTACATTCATGTAGAAACCACCCCAAAACACCACAGATTGATAGTAAAACAACAACTGAAGGATATCGAGGTATTTCTTCTATAATATTATAACGTTTCGAGGACAAATGTAAAATCCAATACATTTACTTCAGTGTATTTTGCAAGCGTCATGCACATAGCTTGGGCTACTTGTGCTCAAACATTTCGGTAAAGCAAATGGCAAATGAATGTAAAAAAATCAAACCTGATACGCCATACTGTTCAGGCCACAACCATCTACTAAGCCACATGACAAGAAACAGCATGATACTACAAACAAAATATAAATTGAGCAAAAGGTTAACTCGATTTATAATAATAAAAGTTTTTCACTAATGACAAAGAAAATGAATTTTAATTTTTTTCTTCCCCTTCCCAGGGCCCAGTTGTTCACAAACCAATTAACACTAACTCGGAGTTAACCTTTTAACTCATTTTCTTGTTTCCAGCCTTACAGAGACAGATTTGAGCTGTGATTTGACGACAACCAAGTATTTTTTCCTTAGAAAATCTTAACAGTTAAGATTTAAGAGAAAATCGATGCTGGAAATTGTGCTTAACCCATCAAAATATCACCATCAAAATATATGAAAATATAGCTTCAAATTACAGATTTTCAGCGAAACTAAGCGAATATGTCTATAACTCGGCTCAAATGCCTCGTTTTCATGTACTTCTTACCAAAAGACCACTGAACAGCTGGTTCAACTTCGATATCTGCTATTAACATACATTATGTTAGGCATAAACTTATTTTTAACTAAAAGAACCTCGTTGGTTAGTCAGTCTATTGTCACTCTACTGTGTTGGAGGCTTGGGTTTGAAAAATGGCCAGAACACACTAACGGTCTTAATAACTGAGAAGAAAGTGACACATTTGCTACAGCAACTCAAAATGGTTGGACCTTCACATCTTCTCACTTTAAACGGAAACTAAATTGTATGTCCAGTCTCTTGATCAATGGAATTAAAATAATCAACATATTACATTAACTGAAAAATGTAGTGGTGTTTTGTGATTTGTCTGTTCACTGAAGGAATTTTTAATATCAAAATGTATGTGAGCTGCAGTAAGAGACTACTGTTAACTATAAGCACTACGTATTTAACAAATAAAGACGCCTAAGCTGCGTACTTGATGTGATAAATCACGATGGGAAGTAAGTCAGCACACGAGCAGCAGGTAAGCATTTTCTACAATTCTCGATTGTTCTCAAATGCCACGAGAGCTTTACCACAGTCTAATACACGACTTTTAAGTTTCTTCATTTGCTTTATAATACAGATTCTACACGCTTTTCCTACGTTTTACACTATGATATGTCATGGTTTTTGACCAATTAGAGCGCACATAGGGTTCTATCTGTATTATATTATTGTGTAAAGTAAGGATCCTAGTTATGTATGCAACTGAAGCTGTTGCAAATCAAAATGCTGAAAAAACGTTCTGGCTTCAACAGGAATTCAAACCTGTGACTTTGGCGATACCGGTGCACCGCTCTTACCGGGTCATTGTAAGTGGATCCACCAATGGTACTGTTTAAACGGCGGTACAAACAAAGTCTCAATAATTGATTTACACTTAAAAATGAACTGCTCTCCCAGTTATTCATGGCTTCATAGCTTAGTTTAAAAGAGCACTGCACCGGTATTGCAGAGATCACGAGTTCGAATTCCATCGAAGCCTGAATTATTAATTTCTTAGATTTCTCTTTCCCAATTGCTTTATATTTGCGTACATAACCACGACGATCATTCATAAAGTCATTGTTTACACTGCGGTAGATCATTCATAACGTCATTGTTTACACCGCGGTACAAACTCAGTCTCAATAATCATAGCCACAAAGATCATTTATAACGTCATTGTTTACCAAGCAGTAAAAACTCAGTCTTAATAACCATTGTGTAAAACGCTAAGCATAACATCAAATAAATGCTATAGAAACAGTTCAAAATAATCATTACTATTATTGATTATGCTGTGTTTATAATATAATCTGTAATTATAAATTAAAAAGCTGTGGAAACGAATTCCTGAAAGTCTTTTAGAGATAGCTAGATCTGGACAACAAAAACTCCAGGTCTCTTCCAAGACTTTCCAGAACATCAAGGTCTGGAATACTTAAAAAGAAAGAAAAGAACCGAACAGGACCCAGTCTCTCAGTCATTTGAAGAGCAAGGACAAACTACTAAGATAATAACAACATAAAATGCTGCAGCATTTGAAAGACTTTTGAAATCTTTCTGCTTTAGTAAAGACGGATCCTACTACTCGCTAGAAAGGAAAAAACACATTAGATATTTAGGTGTAATAATTGATTCATCATT
>JAOBBB020083037.1:0-13644 GCA_025331005.2 Zoanthus gigantus
CATGTGGCTGTTCAAGTAGGCACATGGAACCTGTGTTGGGTGGCGTTGGGGTGTCAGAGAGGGACCTTCATCCGCCGTGATGCCTTTATGAGTTGATAAACGATGGTCGCCGTCTGGTTAGCCTAGTTGGTAAGGTGCCAGTCTATCGTGAGGGAGGCTTGGGTTCGATTCCCGGCCGGACCAACACTCGGGGATTTTAAATGATTGAAGAGAAGGTGCTGCCTTTGCATGCTCTAATATCTGCAAATGGTTAGACCTTCACTCAGGGTCTTATAATAATTGAGGAGAAGATGCTGTCATTGCTCTAACATCTACAGATGGTTTAGACTCCTTCGCTTCTTCTCGGATAAGGACGTTAAATCGTAGGCCTATGCTCTCGATATTCTATCGAGGGAATTAAAAAAATCCACACACTTGTGGTCTGTCTACTGTCTAATTACTCATCCAGGGCATTTAGTAATGTATGAAATATATATGTGAGCCGCTACTATCTAAAAACCTCAAAGTGCTCATTCTGTATTTGCACGTAAAATGATATTGAAAAGCCCTTTGGGGAGTTGCCATTAAAGATTTAATCATTAAAAAGCTTAACTACAGAATACCCCGCAACTGTCGGTAATTTATTCCTGCGCATTCGTTCGTCGTTCTTTAAAAATAAATGCGCAATTAAATCAAGAACAATAGTTGACGGGTATTCTGTAGTTACTCCAATTAAAATTCGTGCGTGTGTGAAATTGTAACAACTGTTACCACGTATGCCAGATTTGTTAATATTGAATACCGGATTTACAATCATTGAAATTGGATTGTTTTATGGTGGCAAACACTTAGAAGCGAAAATATGCAGATTCCAAACTTTTTTGGACATGACCAATCCCATGTTTATGAGTTCTTCTAATCTTCATTAAAATATTGAACTTACTTCCCAAAGGAATGCTGATAAATTCCATAAAAAAGGTAATTTGTTAAATTTCTTTTACGGTTTGTCAAATTTCATTAAATGCCTTACTTCTTGCTCCTGAAAACGATCTTTTCACTGTAGACCTGCTCCTGAAAATTATATTTTCGCTACTTGCTCCTGAAAATTATCTTCCTCGCGTTAATTTTTATAAGCCCTATTTCTTAAAATTATAAATTTCTTATTGGTCAAGTTCTTCTAATCTTCAATAAAACATTGAACTTAAGTCCCAAAGGATTGCTGATGAATTAATTCTAAAACAAGGTTATTTGTTAACTTTTAAATTTGTCAAATTTTAATGAATACGTCGCTATGTGCTCTTGAAAACAAAATTATCTTCGCGTTAATTTGTAAAAGTTCTATTTTTTAAAATCTTTCTTCATGTACAGCTTTTGTGATTTCTAGTTCATTCTATTTGAGCTTTATAAATTATGTATTTACCAAGTTTAAAGATTCTTGTTTGTTTAAGCTCTTGCTTCAAGTTCGTTAAGTCATGTATCGCCCCTTGCAAGGAAAATTGTTCTTAAAGCACTCAACTTCGCTCCTTCATTATTCAAATTTCTCGTTTATTGTGTCGGCAGCACGTGTAAACAAACCATTCACATCCAGTCATTAACTCTTAAGCATTTAAAAATGTTATAAAAACAAATTGGTCTTAACTTCAATACAAAGAAAACAACTGGTTTCGGAAGAAATGGGCCGTATAATTTGTTGTGGTTAAATCTCTTCTATCTTATTTGCATATTCCCTCACGAAATGATAAACAACAATATAAAAGGTTAATGTTTGTAGAATGTGGCTATAGATAATCACAATAATATAGAGAGCACAACCATGCTAGTAAAAATTTTAGTCGGGCTTAATGTCATTTTTTTTCCCAGCAATTTGAGGGTGAAAATGTTCTTATTTTGTTCTTAACTACCATAATATTTTTAATAGCTGAAAATCGACTGATATCGCCCTTATAGTTGCTTGAACGGAAGTTGCAACTGGAAGTATTTTAAAATAGTTTTATGTCACGTGAAAAACGTATGTCACGTGGAAGAAAGGATGAGATGAAAGAGAAGAAGAGAGTGTGGTTGTAATTTTAGAAAAAAGCGAGTTTTGAATTGGCAAAATAAATTGTTCAGAAGTGTTGAGGAATTTTTTTTTTATCAATACCTATACTGCGTGCGGACAGTATAGTGCTCTTGTATTCTCTGTTTTTTCTTGTGATTTGAGGCAGACAATATCTTCAGTATTTTTTTGTGAGAAAGATAGTGTTTTACCGTTGTTTAACGTTTTCATTTCAGCCCCCTCAAATTGTTCTTATTTATATTGGTCTTATTTTTCCGTCGATTTAAGTCTCACTGTTCTTATAAAGTTTGTTCTTAAAAAAATGTGGAAATTGAAGAATATATAATGGTGCAAAACTTTTCAGAATTGAACATATATTCAAAAATTCTTGAATCTTGGGCTTGAATCCAGGTGGTTGTTCGTAGAAAGCAAGCCTCTTGTCAACTGTTTATCTGATCACCATACTTAATTCCAATTGTTTCTATATTGTGTGTCTAGCTTATTCCGCTCTACACGCTTATTTTTATAAGAACAACTTTATAAGAACAATGAGACTCAGATTGGCCGGAAATTAAGAAGAATTTAGGAACAACCTCGGCTGAGGCTGAAAAAAAGTGAAAATGTTTCTAGTTGAAACTTTACTGAATCTTGTAACTTACGTTCGCAATGTAGACATTAAAAAACACAGAGGCACCTTTTCCCATTTATTATTATTCCTACTACTATTGTCCCAAATGATACACGTATTCCTCCAAATCAGCACTGTTTTTCAATGCCTTGCCTTTTTGTTTTGATATCTCATCATTTCAAACCACTCACAGAAATAAAAACAAATTAAGAACAAATTGAGGCTGAAGCAGCCAAAAAATTAAGAACAATGAACCTTGATAAAATTTACTGGTTCTTATAGAAAAAAAAGCGTCTATTCAAAAATTCCTGAAGCTTGGGCTTGAATCCACGTAGTTGTTCGTGGAAAGCAAACCTCTGGTCAACCGTTTATCTGATCACCATACATAATTCAAATTGTTTTTATATTGTCTGTCTAGCTTATTCCGCTCTATCTCGTTTGTGCTTTGAATATTCATCGCTTAAATGAGGTTTTATCCGCATGCACTCCAAATCGAAATGTTCCGTCATAAGAGAATGGCAGTTTGAGCAACTCCGCTACCGTTCGAAACATTAGCTCCATACACTTCTTACTGACGAATCTTTCAAAAGTCCTTCAATCTGAGTCATTGAAATAACAGCGGTAAGCCAAACGCCAAATGAAAAAAAAACAACAACTATTGTTGTTAATAAGCATTAATTTAGCGAGTAGTATATCAGCGCAGTCACTGAAACAGGTGGTACTAACTATTGTCTGTGTGACGTGACCGCCTTGTGGCAGCACGCGTCCTGTGTAGCTCTACAAAGTTAGTTCAAACCATCTCGTTTCGAGTGAGTTTTAAATGAATTTATATTTGCTGCCATCGTTGGTAATATCCTTGATGCTTTTTACGTATTCAAGGAACACTTTAATATCACTTTCAACTCGTTTTACTCTTGACGGAGCCACTTCGCCCTCTGCAAGGATCTGCTTGATATTTTATCAAGCAAATTCTGTAAGCGGATAAGAGTAGATGGCTCATAACAACCCAGCGGTTGTTCTACATTACGATATGTGCCAAAATTCAAACTGGTTATAACGGGTTTTATACCAGTTTTGAGTTAATTTATTCGTCCAAACTTTTGGACGGCATTGAGCAGATCCGTGCAGAGGTTTCTTTTTCTTCTCTTTAGAATGGGAAAAAAACCTCTGCCAAGCAGGGTACTGCGTCTTCTTCAATATAGAGTACAACATAGATAATTAAATCACGAGGAACGGAAATCATAACATTTGATCGCTACGAAAGGAGCGGCTTATTAAAATAAACAAATATAATAAAAACATTTGATCGCTCCGAAATCAAAAAAACTTACCACTTAGTTCGGCAATCTGTTCACTCTAATAAAAATAAAAAATCAGTTCGGAAATGATACAATTAAAATCAAAAATAAAAGAAGTTAAATAATTATTCGATACAATTAAAATCAATCAATTATGAAGTAAAATAAATAATGAAGTATTGGTCATTTCTTTTGCACGATTTGGTCGAACCGAAACGAATAGACATCATCGCTTTGCACTGAGACCGCGTACAGCGCCAGTAGATCTCTCACAGTATTTCGACCCCTGGAGCGATTTCTGCTGGAGCATGCAAGCTACTTTGCAACGGAAAAGGATCAAATCGTTGTTAAGTAACCATTTTTCCGGCTTTTTTTTTATTAAGGTTGAATGTCAATATTTATTTCATAATAATGAACGGTTGTGATTGGAAGATTGCAAACTCTTTTTATTGGTGGATTTCGATCCGAAATTGTGTTTAAGCTTTCGATCCGAAATTGTGTGTAAGATTTGATCCGAAATTGTTTTAAAGCTTATGAACTGATTTCCAAACTGTAATTCTTTTGCTTTGTTGAACAGACTGTCGAACTAAGCGGTAAGTTTATGAGTTTATAATTTTGTTTATTTTCATAAACCACTCCTTTCAGAGCGATCAAATTTTGTTATGATATCCATTACTCATGATTTAATTATCTATGTTGCACTCTATATTGAAGAAGATGCCCCACCCCCCAAAAAACCGTATTAGGGGGTGTCTTGTAAAATATAACCCCACTACCTTACTACAGGTCTTCATTGGCATACCTACTGGCCTTCTACTTTCCACCTCCAGCTCCATCACTCTCCTAATTTAAGTGTGCTGTTCTCATCCCTATGTTTTACATGACCAAACAATCTCAGCCTCATTTTCCATAATCTTCTATATCTCCACCCCATATCTTCTTCTGACCTCTTCATTAGAAATCCTGTCCTGCCATCTTATTCTTGACGTGACATTAAATGATCACAACCAGGTTAAGAAAAAATTGAAGTAAAAACGATCTATTTTTATCAAATAATTTGGATAATACATGTATGTGTTTTTATAGTGCTATATACTTTAAAAAGCATGAAAATGGTGTGAGCAATATGATTGGCTATCTCCAAATTGTAAGATTTTACAGTTTCTGAAAGAAATAGAATTTTATATGTTTTAACTGTGTATATTGTCTTTCTATTTAAGTCGAAAAATAATGATTTTATAAAAGATATAAGACTTACTTTTTAATTTCAAAATGGTTCAGATAGAATGTGTTGAACCATGATCATAGTGTCTCTTTTGAGACTAAATTGTTGAAAATCATTTTTAACTGGGGAACTTTGCATACCTAGCTAGGCCTAGAGATTAAAAACCCTTCAAGTTCTTCAAAAGATGATAATTCTTGCCTAATATAATACACTCCTAATTGTATTTTTGGGGAGATTCACAGGATAGGGTCATCATCATCATCTTTGTTTAACATCCCTACTTTCTCACTCCGGGGTTCGATGTGATATGATTTGCCTCCACTTTTGACTATCCTCTGCCATATCTTCCATGATGTTCAACTTTCTTGTGTTTTCTTCTACTACTTTACTCCAGCTCTTCTTTGGTCTACCTACTGGCCTTCTACCTTCATCAATCATCAATCCAGTTTTGATGCGGTTTATCCCCGTAAATGGGGGTGGCTGGATTTACCCCACTCTAATGGCAATCTCTCCAACTCCCACTCTCCATCTCACTTGATTCAAGGCATCCTCCCTCTCCAAACCAACACTCTTGCTCTCCCTCTCCACTTGCATCTACCACATCTTTCTTGGTCGTCCTCGCCTCCTCTTGCCCTTCCCTTCAAACTCCAATGCTTTTCTCAAAACATGTCCATCATCCCTTCTCAACACATGCTCGTACCATCTCACTCCATTCGCCTTTGCCATCTGAACCACCATCTCTTTCAATCCCAACCACACATTGCTTTCACCATTGCTCTCTCAGTCTTTCTCAAAATTGCCATTTCATTTTCCCTCAAACACCATGTGTCACTCCCATATAGCATCACCGATCTCACACAACTCTGATAAACCATTCCTTTCATCTAGAGTGAAAACTTTTTTGAGTTCAGCAACTCTCTGCATTCCTTGAACTTAACCCACCCAATTCTTGCTCTTGTTGTCACAGCTGCCTTGCAACCACTACCAGAAACTTCTCACTGTTTCCACCTCTTCACACAACTCCTCCACCGGTTCTACTAATCTATCATCAACTTGCTTGCATCTTCCACACACAAAATCTCTTCCCAACCTCGGGGTCACCCTCTTTACTTTCGCAAATCTTCCATGGATCCATTTTCCGCATTTCACACACAACACTGAATTTGCCTTTACTTGCTTCCCACAAATTCCACATGGATCTAACTTACTTGCAGATTCTTCACCTTCTGCCCCACTTACTACCACTTTTGTCTTCCCGAGGTTTACCTTCAGCCCCTTGCTCTCGAATGCCTCCTTTCATTTCCTGAACTTCTCCCTCAATCCCTCCATTGTTTCACTAATCAGAACCAAGTTATCCGCGTACAACATCTCACTCATCAAACCATTTCTCACATTCTCCATAACTATGTCAACCACGATTGCAAAAACCAATGGCGACAACAAGGATCCCAGGTGCACACCAACTTTAACCTCAAACTCCTCGGACAACTCTAGACCAACTCTGACTCTTGTCTTTGCACCTTCATACAAACTCATCACTGCTGTCACCATTACTCTGGTATACCTTTCTTCCTCATTGCCCTCTCCAGGTCAACGAAGCACATATATAACTTCTTCTCCTTGTCTAATTATTCCTCTTGCAGCCTCCTCAGAATGAACACTGCATCTATCCTTCCTTTCTCTGGCATAAAACCAAATTGCATTTTGTCCACTTTCACCATACGCTGCAATCTCCTCTCCAGCACCTTTTCTACTATCTACATTGCATGCTCTAGCAACTTCACTCCCCTATACGCCATGCTAATGCCTTCCACCTCCAATTCCATCTCTCTCCTAAGTATGCTATTCTCATCCCTACGTTTTACATGACCAAACCATATTAACCTCGTTTTTTAAAATCTATGTTCAAGGTCCTCCAAACCACATCTTCTTCTGAAAGGTCTCTTCATTAGTAATCCCAGGGGTTTCATTAAGGTTTGGAGCAGGAGGGCATTTAGATTTGGTACGCGGGCAAAGTTTATGAAAGACCTTAAAATTTTTTTAAATCTACAATAATTGTATTTTCCTGCATTTTGAAGCACAACCTAACATCTTTCAGTTGCCAATAAGGTATTATTTGTTTTGATAGTTAAATCATGATTTGGTGCATTGATCAACAAATAAATTAGTTTTCTAGCGTAAATTCATAACCTTTTAGTGATTAAATCTTTACATTGGTATGCCTTTTATCATCATTTTGTCATCAACTATTACATGCAACTAATTCTGCACCAGTTATGCTGTAAAACCCATCACATATGTAAACAATAATGACTACATTGTTTTAGCTAATGTCTGACAAACAAGAATGATGATTAATATTAAGTTAAAAAACATTGAATGCTACCCCAAGTCACTGTTACAATCTGAACAAAAATCTAAATCAGAGTCAGAGTCATAGTCTTCATCTGGAAGGTCAAGTTGTTGAGTAACCCACTGCACTTCTTCTTCAACTGTTCCCTCTGCAGTCATTTCAGGCTCAGTGGCCACAACATCATCTGTTTGGATTTCAGCATCTCTAAAGACGACAATCCCAGCTACTTGTCCAATAGAATGAGAAGACTCATCCTGATTTGCTTGTTTCTCAACCGTTCGAGCATACTTTAAAAGTTTCCGTCTAGGCTTGCTTTGTCATACCTTGACAACAGCAGTTACCAAGTTGTCAAAGTTCCTAGTACCAACCTCTGGCTCATTGATGTGGATTTGCATCAGGGAGCCCAACATAACATTTTTTAAAGTGCTCCTTAACCTGTTTTTTTTATATCAATTTATTGGTATTAGCACCTCTCTTAGGCCACACTGTAGGTAAAGAAACTATGCGAGGTAAAGAAACTATGGACTCGGCTACTTGAGTTAGGAGTAATAAACTGCGAGGAGACAAGCTGTTCATGGTTAATAGAAGCTGTAGGCACAATTCGGTTGGGGTGATCACTGGGCTCTCCTTGGAGTTGGTTGGTTACTTGATTTTGTCTGGTATTTCGTTTCGCCACTGTATCAGCTCATACTTAAAAACTCTTCATTCGTCCTTTAGTTGTTGTTGGTCCTCTTTACTGCTGAAATAGGTCTTGGCTAGCTTTTTCACTTGTGTGCTACCATACTCAAGAAATCCAGGCTGTCCTCGATCGGGAATTCTTGCCGGCCCGAAAATGGCAAATGCTGATAGTAGGGGAACAGCATCAGAGAATCTATCCTTGATGTTTTCCTTAACTGATTGGATCCATTTTTGCGAAAAACGTCTGAGATACAACTCACTGGTTTCGGAAAGAGTGAGCTATGCAAGGTGTACCCTTCCCCCTTGCTTCAGCGATGCTGCAAATTCAGAGGTTGGAGAAACCTTCTGAGCTATCTGATCAAAGTCACCAATAGTTTTCTGAATGGCAGGTTCCATGAGGGCGAAAAACACCTGACCATGTTGAAAGGCACAGCTGAGTTTATTCGGCACAGTTAAGATGTTCTTCATTATCACCTCAACTTCAATAAATTTAACATCATGCATCTTTTGCAGAAGACCAGCAGCAAGAACTTCAGAACTTTTTAACTTTCTCAATGTCTGCATAAGGGCTAGATAGTCGTTGAAAACACCCTCAACAGCTTTGGAAATAGACAACCATCGTGTACGTGTTGCCTTCGCTAGACGTTTTTGACACATCTTTTGGGCATATAGTTCTTGGAGTTGGTTAATGGTCAGCTTACCTTTAAAATAGATAGCCAGGCACTTTGGGGAGTTTTCAAAAAACTTTCAAATCTGGATTAACCATCTTTCCACTTCTTTAATGCAAACAAACGTTTGTGTCGCAACAGGTGAAAGATAACCTGTGGCAAATACAGTGTACAATTAGTAGACTTCTGTTCAGCTCTTTAAGTCTAGCTGCCACACCGTTTATATTCCCTGTCATGACAGATGCCCCATCAGAACATAAACCTACCAATTTATCAACCGATAGTCCACATTCACTTAGCTCGTCTGAAACACTCTTTGTGATGGTTGCTGCATTGGTAGAATCAGATGACTCAAGTAGATTCCTTACATCCAGAAACTTAGTTTCAGTTGCTTTAGTCTCCTTGTACCAAAACTGTACAAGCATGACTAACTGCTCTAGTACTGCGGTATCTGTTACTTCATCAATCATTAAGCCAAATGACTGCGCTTTTCGGACTTGACAAAGGATGTATTCCTTCAGAACACTTCCAAGTGTCAAAGCCATCTCTCTGATCGTACTTGGGGACTTGTATGGAAAAAGTTCCTTCTTCCTAAAGCCGGTTACACAGAAAAGATTCAACAATGAGAAGAACTTCTTGTTGGCGACGCCCTCTTTTGCCATCCAGTACAATGCAACAAATACATTGTACAGGACTGCATCCTTGCCTAGCTCTCTTTCTTCGACCTGCTTATGGAACACTGACACCCTTTGCGCCATTTCAGCTTGAACACCATATTGGTGTTTTTTACTGTTGCTGTGTTCGCTTTGTTGACGATGGCGTTATTTCACACAATCAGTGACCATTATTTGGTCTATTGCATACTCAAAGTTGGAATGCCAAAAAGATCCACAAGGATCATTGAGTACCGCTCCTACAAAAACTACAATTGAGACGACTTTTTGAATGATCTGAATGAGTTCCGTTGACATTTAGTTGACAATGAGGACAATATTAATGATGCAGTTTTAACTTGGAATAAGCTTTTTTCAGAAGTGGCGGACAACCACACCCAAATTAAAAGGAGTCACGTTAACAGATTAATTAATTCGGCGTGGATGACATAAAAGTAAGCGATGCAATGCGTGATCAAGACTATCATCATTGGAAGGCGAGGGAATTGGGCTCAGCTTACCACTGGAAAATGTTTAAAAAACTTCGGAATTTTGTTGACAAGGAAATCAAGGCTAACAAATCAAAATATTACACCAATCTTATTGAGAAAAGCAATGGAAGCAAGATTTGAAATGCAGTTAATGAAGCAATATGCAAAAAAAAAAAAAAATCAGCAGCCTCTAATTGCCTAATTCAACATACCAAGCCGAAGGGAATTGCCGCTGCCTTGAATGAACATTTTGCCACTATCGGACAGATACTAGCTGATCACCTATCTTCATTTGTCACCAAGGTAACACCTCAACAGCAATCAAATTAAACTACCTGCTTTCACATTCTTCACGTTGATAAACATTTTGTAACATCCCAACTTAAGTCTCGAAGCCGAGCAACCGGACTTGATTTTAACATAAAGATATCTGATCTCGTTCTAAAATAAAATAATAGTAATAGAAAAATATCTATTCGAGATCAAAGTTTTGAAAGTCACAAGCTTTCGACTTTATCGCAGAGCTTTTGTCAAGTGATGTCACACCTGGTTGACTTGGGTGACAAAAGATTAAGAAGAAAAATTAAAGGAGCGATCTATATAAATTTACCAAGATGCGCCTTCACTTAACCGGGACAGCGGCTACGAGCTGCTACCAATTTACCGTGACCTTTTGTCACGCAAGTCAACCAGACGTGACATCACTTTTGCCTAGTTCCTATGCGGCTTTCTCCCAGACCATCGCGGTCAGTCGTTTTCGGTGACGTATCCCAGACGAATGGTCCACGTGACCCGTACAAACATGACTAACTGCTCTAGCACTGCGATATCTGCCACCATGCTAATTCTCTTATTTAATATAATCACAAAAGACAAAATAGGAATCCTCAAAAGCTGAAAACCGTGTTTACCAGTATTTTTATGTGCTAAAATGTAAATTGTATTGTGAAATGTAATTTCTATTATTTTATTAAGAGTTTTATTAATTTGTTCTCTCTCATGTTTATTTTTTGGTTTTAGATGATAACAGAGTTTATAGTTGGGGTAACAGCAACAGTGGTCAGCTTGGAAATGGCACCAGTGAGACTTGCCTAGTACCACATCCTGTCAAAATTGGAGTGGCTGGAATGGTTCAGTTTAAGGGAATCACATGTGGTACTCGGCACAGTTTTGTCTGGACAAAAGATGGAGACTGCTATAGTTTTGGAAATAACTACAGTGCACAGTTAGGATACGACTTTAGAAAACCAGATTTTAAGGAAAACCAGGTATTGACAATAAAAGTAGTATTTAATACATTTTATTGTAAAAACGTTTTAATTTTTTTACAATAAAAAGATACTTAATAATGCTTTAGTTTTACAGTATTATGCATCCCATCTCTTGGAGCTTCAAGTTATGGATACTGTAAGTCCCCCTTCCCCTCCATGTACATCATCATCATCATCATCATCATCATCATCATTTGTTGAAATATAATCAAAACTGGGCTTTGTTTCACTTAAAACACTACTACACATCAAGCAAAATTCCGGTGACACAACAGTAAGACCGCTGGCCACTTAACATACGGGTGGGCCACAGGAAGCCCACTTTCAACAACATATCAATTGTTACAACACAAACTTTTTAAACGTCTATGATTGCTTGGGTTAGACGGGTTTCTTAATGGGTATCTTCAACACAGTTTGATTTTATGCCTGATCAGACTTTTATTGTGTGAATGATGATGATGTCCAGACTCAAAGTTTTCTTTTTCTCTTTGGCTGCTGGCAGCTTCTAAGTATAAAGCCCTTCTCTGTTTGTGATGTGGCATTAAGGGACCCACTTAAATTAACTTGTTCCCCATGTAGCTATGTTTCATATGGTACTTATTTACCTACCCCGTAAGGATGGAAAGCTGAGTTAGCTTAGGCAGGAAAGAAGGTCGCACAAATATTCAAATCGCGGCAGAGCCGGGAATCGAACTGGGGACCTTGTGGTTGCAAGACAGAGGTCTTACCAACTGTGCTAATCACGCCCTTCCAAAAATAATATTGATATACTAGCTACAAATGTAAATATTATTAAGTTAAGAAATCTTCTAGCTTTTTAAATATAGGTTTTTTTAGATCTACTGCGAGCATGAAATAAAAACTTTAAACTGATAGATATCATCCAAGACATTAATGAATGATGAAAATCGCAAACTATTTAATTGTTCTGATTTCAGATGAGTCCAGTGTATGTAGACACACTTCTTAATCGATCAGTTATACAGGTCGCATGTGGTGCTAGACACACAGCTTTCTTGTTTTGGGACGGCAAAATTGCATCAGTTGGTAGTAACAACAAAGGCCAGCTTGGTATTGGCAGTTGTGTTGATGTTGTCTGTCCCACTAATGTCACTGACCTGCAGAATATTGTTCGTGTTGGTTGTGGTAACAGCCATACTCTTGCAGCTGATGGTGAGTACACACACATACAGTGGGACTGTGCAACCTTTTATCCTTAAAAATAGTTTCTCAATGAAGGAGGTTCTTATCTCTAACTTCTGTTGCGTTAATTTAAAAGGATCAAAATCTTTTCATCCATCTGAATGGGATACTTTAAATTTATTAAGTCCCTTCAAAGTCAATTAATCACTCTATCAACTTCACAAGGATGGAAAGGTGAATAATTACTTTAGCAGAAAAAAGGTCATAAATATTCATCAATTCTTAACTGGGCTAGGGTTTGGAACTTTTGGTTGGAAAATGCGTAGATCTTACCAACTGCACAAACTACATGTTTGCAATGACAGTCATTGAAAAATATATAAGATGTTTTAAAATTCATTCGAGAGAGTTGCATACATTGTTACCAAATGAAACCATCAACTATTTATTCTCATTCAAATGATTTAAAAGGGTTGATAAAAGTAATATTCATCTTATATTGCAATCTATTTTTAATTGTCAGCATACATTTTTAGGTAGCAAAATGTACAAAGATACTGTAAATAAGATTTGAGTTTAAAACTCAATAATGCTTGTCAACCAAACAAATTCATTGATCTTTTCAACGTTTGGCTCGTATTTGTTAATTTGTATTAAACTTTAGCGCTGTGGTGGTAAAATCTTTAGAGTGTTTGTGCAATGCACTTAAGTCGATATTTAGTTATATTTTTTGATAGAAAGTCATTATTAAGCATGAGGAGGGGCTGGTGATTTCATGGGAAGACTCATTTTTTCCCGAACCTCAACAAGGGATATCACCTTTTTTCAGAATTTGAAATGTTTTCAGTATCAGTATTAAGAGCCCAGGCAATGATACTCAGTAGAAGCTGTTCAATAGAGTTATTTTTGATTACCCGATCTTTTAAAAATTGTAATTTTACATACGGTAGGATCTGTATAAATACATTTACAGCACTTCTCAACCTACAAATCTATTGAAACAAATCTGTTGAGGACAAAATAATGTTGTAGTCGTTTGCTATAGCCTTAAAAATTACAATTTATCAATGTAGGTGAAAGCTTGGATACACATAATAAATTATAAATACCGTACACAAATATGATTTTATTAACGATGATATTAGTTGTGGTTCCACTAAGGGTTTTTTACCTCGGTAAAGCAAATAATTTCCCTCGGTAAGACGGTTTCTGTGTGGAA
>JAOBBB020083117.1:0-13641 GCA_025331005.2 Zoanthus gigantus
TCTCGTTCATTATATTGCCAGCGCGTGGGTGTATATGTAAACAAACTACTCACATCCAGTAACTAACCCTTAAATATTCCAAAATGTGTGATCATATTGTGTCATTCGCGAATGCGCATGCGTGACAAAATTTTTGATCATACTGCAAAAATCGGGATTTTTAGAAATCAAGATTTTTAAAAATTGGGAATTTGAAAAAAATGGTTTAAAAAGATAAAAAGCTATAGTAAATACCAAGATGTAAAAACAAACTGTTGCAAATTTAAGAGTTCTTGCAAAGGGTCGAGGCATCAAACACTATTATACAATGCGTAAAGCTGATCTAATTCAAGCTTTACGTGCTGCTGGTGTGGAAGATCCACCACCAAGTCCTCGAACACCACCACACCAAAATATGAATGATAATAAGGAAAGAAAAACGTTGGAATCCCTAGTTAGAAGGCAGGGTATCCAAAATTATGCAGACATGGACAGCGCGCAAATTATCAAAGCTATGCATGATCAGAGGCAAGCAAAACCACCACCACCATCTCCACCACCAATACGTACTATCCCAAGACCTCGTCGACAAGCAGCTCCTCGTCCCCCACCATCAGTAAGAACTCGTAAACCACAACCACCACCAAGAACTAGCAGTTTAAGACCACCACAAAGAACGTACGCTCCACGACCTCCTATCCCAACTCCAAGAACTATCTGTTCAGTATGCTCTCCAAGAACCTTCCATCCAGTACCTGCTCCGAGAACTGATAGGTATGCATCAGTAAAAATATTGCAAGTAAAGTTATCAATCCAGTAAAGAAACAAATCCAAAAGTTTGCAAACTGGTTGACATCGTACGTTCCTGAATCTATCAGGGATACTGTGAGTAGAAGAGTGAATAGTTTGAATGAGAGAGTAGAACGTATAATAAATCCTGAACCTGAATCTTTAGATGAATCTGAAGATGAATTTCACGATGCTTAACAACATCAACCTGGTACTGAACTTCCACCACCTCCACCACCACAAGATAATAACTACAGACATATAAAACGAGGGCTTTTTGTTCCTCATGATGTATACGTCATCGATGGTGTACAAGGAGCACATTTCAATCGATATGCTGCAGAGACTCTTATTCCTAAAACTATTGAACTGCTGCGAAGTCTAAGACTTCCAAAGAAGATTTCTCACAAAGCTATGTGTAGATTTACAAAAATAAATGAAGCTACTGGTAATCGTGACTATTTTACGAAGACTTTTGACACTGATAATGAGGTTATATAGGAAGATTCGGATATGGAACAATATATTGAAGGTGTCATTGAGCACATCAAAGAAGCGATTAAAACGTTTGGACAAAACGGGTCTGAATGGGTGCTTAACGCACGTGTTAAATTTGAAACCATTGTTTATGAATATTGACCTACTAGAGGAGGTTCATTCATTCCCACACCTAATTTCTTGAAAGGTAAACGCGCAATCACAAATATAGATAACGTAGATGATTATGAATGTTTCAAACACGCCATACCTTATGCTGTGTATCCAAAGAAAAATCACTCTGAAAGGCTTACTGATGATATTAGAGAAAATGCAAAGAAATTCGATTGGATTGGAATCACATTTCCAACTCCTGTCGATCAAGCACGAGTTTTCAAGCAGCACAATGACTATTGTGTGAACATATTTTTATATGATGATGAAACAAAGTGTATATATCCTAGATCTATAAGCCCTAGTTATGGTGAAATAGATGAATCTAAGGTGATAGATTTACGTTTGATTTCTGATAGAGATAAAAACCATTATTGTACTATAGTTAATTTCAGTAAGCTACTTCGGTCATCTATTACGAAACATAAAGAAGCACGACAATTCTGCAAAAGGTGCTACTCGCATTTTGAGAAAAAGCGTGAACTATTAGCACATCTCGATTACTGCAAAAATAATAAAGATATACCTATATTACCATACGTTGATAAAGATGGTAATCCAAAACTTATAGAATTCAAAAACTATAAAAAGTCTAAAGATCCAGAAATTTCTTATTTCGCAGACATGGAATGTTATTTAAATAAGATAAAAGAAAAAGCTGGTAAAAATACAAAAAGATGTCACAAACATACCTCAAAGCTAAGGTGTCAAAGTCAAAGATCATTGCCACATCTCTGGACGGTACAGAGGTGCCGCACACAATGCGTGTAACTTAAACTATAAAATACCAAACGAAGTCACTGTTACAATGCACAATGGTGCGGAATACGGTTGGCATATATTTATAAAATATGCAAGACTAGCTGGTAGGAAAGTCGATTGTATTCCGTGTACCAATGAGAGATATATTTCTTTCACCATCGATTTCATCGCATATACTTTTACGAATAAAGATGGAGAATTGGTACAAATAAAAAGAAAGCTACGATTCATCGATAGTTTAAGATTTTTGAACAGAAGTCTAGATGTTCTTGTAGAAACTCTGAAGAAAGATACGGATCATAGAGAAGTATTCAAAGCTTTGTCTCAACAATAACCAAACGATGAAGATTTTTACCTTGCTCTTAGAAAAGGATTTTTCCCATACGAATGGTTCAATGATTTCGTTAAATTAAAATTCAAGGAGAAACCATCAAAAGAAGCATTCTCCTTTTCATTGAAATTGAAAGGTATCAGCGATGATTATAAAATTTCACTTAAGTGTGGGAGAAAAGAAAGATGAAGACTTTCAAAGATTATCATGTTCTACAGTTAACTGATGTCTTCAGAGATCATATAAAATTTTGTAAGGATAATTATGGGTTAAACCCATTAAACTACGTCACATTCCCTGAGCTAGCTAAGGATGCTTGTCTGAAAGTTTCAGGTGTATCACTCGATCCCGTCATCGATCTGGATTTACGGATTGCGATACAACAATGTGTCAGAGGTGGAATTTCGATGGCAGTGAAAAGAGTGTCGAGAGCTAACAACAAATATATGAAAAACTACGATCCTTCAAAACCAGACATATTTCTCCTGTATTTTGATGCTAACAACCTGTATGATGGAGATGCGATGAACCAAAAACTTCCCACCGGAAACTATCGAAGAATCCGAGAGCATATTATAGAAACAGCTGTTGAAGATAAACTATGGAGGAATATCCCAGGATTTTCGAAAGTCGATATCATCATACCAGAACACTTACACGATTATTTTAATGATCTACCATCCTGTCCTGAAAGAAGAAAGATAAATGGTGTTGATAAACTAGTTACCACGCTCGATAACAAATACGGTTACTGGTATCACCACGAAGCCATCACGTTTTGGGAGGACATGGGGTGTATCATTACAAAATATCATGAAGGTTTCACGTTTGATGAATCACGATGGATGAAACCTTATTCAGATTTGAACACGGAGCTGCGTAAAAAGGCGAAATCAGAATCTATAAGAGATCAATGTAAGCTCGCAAATAACAGTGTATTCGGAAAGACTGTAGAGAATCCACTGAAAAGAGTGAACTATAAGTTTGTTACTGATCGAGAGACGGCTTTGAAGCTTATAGCGAATCCAAATTTCATAAATCATGTTGAATTCACTGAAGAATTTCATGCATTACACATGAGACAACAAAAGGTTGTATGGGATAAACCTACTCCAGTTGGTGCAGCCATCCTTGCATTATCGAAAGTTCGAATGTATCGTTTCTTCTACTTCTATGTCAAACCGAAATGGGGTGACAAAGTTAGTCTTGTGTACACAGACACAGATTCATTTATTCTGGAGTTAAAAACACCAGATGCCTACAAAGATATCGAGCCAGATCTCCACGAATGGTTTGACACAAGGAAATTCGCGAAGGATAATCCATGCGGTTTCGATATAACTATCAATAACGATATACCCGGAAAGTTTAAAGATGAGTTTGGAGGTAAAATAATTTATGAAGGTATTGCACTTGCCTCAAAACTGTAATCCATAATGAAGGAGGAGTACAAAAAAGATAAAAACAAGATTGACATTGTCGATGATAAAAAATGTAAGGGAGTTACCAAACCTGTTATCAAAAATAAAATTACACATGAAGACTATCGTGAATGTGCAAGTAAACAGGAGGATAAGTATTGCGAGATGATGACAATAAGATCGAAAAAGCATGAGGTTTACACTGAGATTGCGAATAAAAAGGCTATATATCATGTAGATAATAAAAGGATTTCTATGTGAGGATCGTATTCACACGCTAGCTATAGGTCACTGGAGAACAAAATCAGGTGGATGCTCTGTATCTTCGGGAACAACTTGATGTTCTTCTCGGACAAAAGATCTCCTAGGCGCATTATTTCCGGAAAGATAATACAACACAGGTTGATCAGGAGATATCACACTTCTGTCCAATTCAAAACTTCCTAAACTTCAGATTGGATCTGTGGCACGTCGTACATCACCTCCTTCATATTCTCCTGGAGCATACAAATATCTTACATCAACATCAAGGTAACCTCACTTCATCGTGTCCGACAGGTTGCTTGTAATTTATCTTCTTCACACCAACTTCTTTCAAACCTATAGCCTCAACAGGTTCTTCCCCTGTCCCACGCTTCATCTTACTATTCATGGACTTCAGTACACCTCTCAACCTCTTCACCCATACGCTACTCCTCTCACCTTCATCTGTCAACATCTCTTGAGCTTATTGATGACTAAATAATTTCTCAGATAATGTTCTATTCGCTCTTTCCACAACAGCTTGCGCTCTTTGATTTTTAGCTTCACTTCGTTGAATACGTACATTGTGTTTTTTCATCAGTGTTGTGACATCACTCATGAATTCTTTTCCAGGATCAACGATCAACTATGAGGGAATTTCAAAACTTTTCTTCTCGAATAGATCTTTTTAAACGCTTTGGCAACTCGGCTCGAGTTTTTACTCGTCAATGGTTCAGCGTCAACATATCTCGAAGCAAAATCAACAACCACCAAAGCGTATTTATCTCCATGATCACTTGACAAAAACAGCAAATTTGCCTGGTGAATATAATTCGGTTTATCAACAGCCCAATGTAGTGTTGGTATGTACTTCGGAGCTGATAAATAAATCTGCCACAAAGCTTGATTTTGAAGCCATTTTTTAAAGACATCTTCGGAAACTTTTGCAGCCTTCGCCAACTTCCTCACAGCTTCATTACCTTTCCAATATCCTTTCTCACTGTAAAAACTCTTTGATAACTCCATAAAATGATTTTAAAGTTAGCGATGCTTCACTCTAAAATACCATGAATCAATCAATTTCCGAGGTGCTCAATCCGAACAGATATCCACGAGAAGACTTCGGGTTGAAAGCTGATTCTAAGCTGAATAGGGTAACAATGAACCCATCTTCTGTCAATCCTGGTGAAACATTATACGTCGACAACCCAAAACTAGCCGAGGGTTTACTCATCGTTCCGAGCAGTGTTGCAATTCTATTCAATCTAAATGTCACAGGTCACGCGAACAACACTCTCGTGAACAACTTTGGTCGAAACGTGGTGGCGAAGTTTAAAGTGTCATTAGGAGTTGAGGTTCTGCAAGATACGCATGGATATGATCTTCTATAGACTTACAATGATCTTTTCCTCACCAAGGAAGAAAGAGAAGATCGATTGAAGCAAGGTATATTATGCCTAAACATGCGGAAGCTCAGAACTAATGCTGGAGATAAAATAACTTCAGATGCTGGTGATGTAGCGCTTGCCTCGATACACAACACCAAGTACAGAATTCCATTGGATTATTCGGTTCTGAATGATCATGGAGTCTTCTACCCAAAAGCTCTCTCAAATCATTTTCAATTTGAGTTGACATTCGCTTCTGTGACGGACATTGTCATCTACTCTGATGTCACCAAAGCTCCGAATTACACAATCACAAACTTGGAGTTGGAATATCAAGCCATCTCGAGTAACTTATTAGCGGGAGATGGCGAGAGCGTCTTACAAATCTGGAAAAGGGTTCTTCTATGAAAATATTTTCGTTCACAAAACCTTCACCATCTCCAAACCAAATGACAGCGTCATCAACGAACAAATAAATGTGCCAAGGAGATCCATGACTGGAATCATATGCTTGTTCACGGAGGCACACATTGCTGGAACGCGAGGTTCGGAAAAGTTTGTCAACCCAGATATAAAAAGTATTTCCATCAACAATGATGGAATACCAAACCGTCTGACGCATGGGAGATGACCAAGAAACGTATGGGTGGATCTGGCTCACTAAAGGAAAAGGATTTCTACACCGGAAACAAATATGCTTTGTGGATTGACTTGAGAACGTTTCCAGACAATGAAATTCATGGAGGAGGTTTTACCCTGAACACAGTCCGAGATGGTGTGAAACTTGAAATAAAGAGAAAGGTTGGAGGTTCAGGCAATATACCTTGTTACATGTACGTAGTCGCTGATGCACTGATGGAGGTCATGAACTCCAACTTGAAATCAATCTTGTATTGAAAACAAACTTAGAAATTATCTTATCTTGAATCAGATAAGATGGAAGAACTCCGTGAAAAAATACCTTTTCACTGTATCATCGTAGGACCTACACGTGGGAAAACACAATACTTGATTGAAAAACTACGTGGTCCATTCAAAGTTTTATTCGATTTCATCGTCCTCGTTTGTCCAACCTACGCGTACAACAAAACATATGGTTTTGGCAAAGGTGACAAACGTTTTATCGTTGCAGTGAAGATGAGATTAACCAATTGCTTGATAACTCAAGTACCTTGTTCGCAGGTACAAACACGTTGATCATCTTGGATGATTGCGCCATGTCAAAAGAAATGAAGAAGCGTTCAAACAAGTTACTCGAACTTGCATTCTACGTGAGGCACAAAGGTCTGTCGGTCTGGGTTCTCACACAACAACTTACCTCGATAGCGAAACCCTTTCGTGACAATGTCGCTTGTGTTGTATCATTCTATACCTCGAATAAGACAGGAATGCAAATCCTATTCGAAGAATATGGAAGTGACTTGGATGAAGAAACGCGCAAGAACTTTGTGAAGATTCTGAAAGGAAAAAGATACTTGAGACTTTGCTTTTCACTGAGATATCCGTTTACATGTTACGTTGAAATTCCATCACCATCTTTAGCTTTGTCGACTTACAGATAAATAACAAGAATACAAACATGGTTGAAAACGTTGAAGAATATCTTGGTGATGGGGTGCATACCCCATCACCAGAACAGCGACTCTTTAGAGGAAGAACTAGAAAACAAAAGAGAATCCCTTGCAATAGCGGCATCGATTGGTCAAATCAAGGAGCATATAGGTGTAGAGATAAGTGTCGAAGACATCAAAAAGCTCTCGGCAAAAGATGTCGAAAAATATCATCTTCGCGCTCAAGCTGTTTCGAGGAAGCAAATGACAGGAGGACTAGTAGAGTCTACCTGTGTGCAAAAACGTTCGCCTACTTTCTTCCAATAGATGGAGAAAACCTTTTCAAAGATTGGAATAATAACGAATTGTTAAAAAAAGAGCTTTATATATACGCAGGACACTTAGTGTTTAGAGGAGGAAAATTTGTAGTAGTTGCAAGCGCACTCTTAGATGTTGATAAGAACATCGTCAATATAAGAGAGTTACAACAAAAATATAACAATGATCAACAAAATTATAACACTGCTGAACAGGACTTAAGCATACAACCTAATAAAACTGAAATGTTTTAGAGAAGTGTTGTAATACATATTGGGTATCGAAGAATAGTCTGAAAGACGAAGTGTACTTCGATACCCCAGGTTAGTAGTGTTAGATAATGATATAAAAGAAATCTTTACATATTATAAAGTAAAGATGCCACAACATAAATACTATTTGAGATCAAGCGAACGCAAAAAAGATCCAAAGAAAGTTGAGCTTGGGAGGAAGCTTGTCGAGTACAACAAAAGGGTAAAGGATATACTTGCAAGAGAAAAGAAACGAACTTGGGGAAAGCGTCGTTCTTAAACAATTTCAACTTGAAGCTTTCTTCACTTAACATCAAGTGAAGAAAAAAAAAGATGCCACAACACAAATTGACAAATACAACTTGAGGTCAAGAGTAAGCCAAAAAGAATCAAAGAAAGATCTGCTTGTAAGTGATCCTGTAGAATTTATGAAATTAAAAAATAAGGTCTTTGAAACAGAAAAAAATCAAGTTAAAGCTTTCTTTATTATATTCTAGTAAAGTAATATGTCTGAACAGCAAAGCAAAGAAAAAGTTGAGCAAATCACAAAAGAAACTCCACCATCTTCCGAGACGAAAACTCCTAAAAAGGAAAAAGATCCGAAAAAGGTTGAGTCTGGTAGGAGGCTCGCAAATCATAACAAAATAGCTGCAGAAGCTTTGAAAAGAGAAAACAAATACATCGAATCTGAGAAGGAAAGTTGGCTCCCAGGATCGGCAGGTACCATCACCTTGCTAGTGATAGGATTAGCGTTGGGCGTCGCATATTTGAAGTTTGGAAAATCAAAGGAGAACTATCCACCGCCACCCCCACCAAATACCCCAAAACCATAATATTCAAAAATTCCTGTACCTACCGCGAGGATAGGAATGGAGTGAAAGCATCTTAAAAGTAGTGTGTACCCACTTACAAGAAATGGCTGAAGAGAACAAACTCATCAAAACTGTAACCGACGCTGCAGTCCTCATGGGAATAACAGCTGGAGTTGGATTCGTAACGAAAAAGATGCTCAAGGAGAATTTTCTCGGAGATCCAAGTTCAAACGTTATGAATTACGTTAAATTAACCGGAGCTCTTGCTGGATCCATGGCATTGAAAACCTGTTTAGAGGATAAGAAAATAATACTGAAAAGCATCTGAGAAAAAACATGTCTAGAATTGAAGATAAATTATTTGCAGTCACAGCATTCGCTGGACTGGCTGGTTTTGTTGACTGTATCACCTCGAATATTTTGAATAAAAAATTAAGGGATCCATTTGTAAGAGCACCTATAAATTTTGTTCTTGATATACTTGTATGAAAATCGTGTGAGGTATGAAGAGGAAAGTGATTTAGAAGATGAAGAGGAAGAAGATGGAAAAGATTCATGAGTTCGTATCAATCCTTGTCTACATCGCAATAGTATACAATATTACTGAAATAGTTAATTTAGTCACCTCACCAATCTGGGGTTTTGTAAGATCAGCTTTAAATCACGCATTGCAATGATTATTTTCAATAAGTTAGTGAAACATTTTAGTACTGATGAAATTACTTTAGAAGAAGATGTAAGTATAAAAGAATAAGATGGCTTCAGCAGTAGCAATGATGGTAGGAGGTGCGGTTCTTAATGCAACAACATCTGTTGGAGGATCATACCTCGCAAAGTATTTGTCAGGGAATAGCGAAAAAGTTTTTTTATATGAAAAAGAGAGGCATGACAAGGCCTTGGAAAAATACTAAAAAGATTACGCAGCTTATCAAGAGAAGAGACAAAAGTTCCTTGATTGGGAGGATGAGAATCGAAGGTCCAACGCCATTGCATCCCGTAACTTTGCAAATACGGATGAGGCTATGAAGTATTACAACAAGATGCACGAAGATGAAAATCTGTCATCTGAACCTCCACAGTTTTCAGACCATTACAGACCTTCCAAAGGACAAAAGATGGGTGAGATGATTTATGCTGGTGGAGGGATGATGGCTTTGGGATACCTCGCAAATAAGTGGTTTTAATGAAAAATCTTAAAGGTTTCTTTACTAGTTCCCAAGTAAAGAATGGAAGAAGGAGGTCGTGATACAGATCCGCTTATTACAGATACGATAACCGAAGATGATTATGATGATAATGAAGGTGCCGGACCTAGTAATCCTTTCGATAATGCTGACCTTGCAGGTGGTGATGAAGTAAATGAATTGAATAAGTTTCAGATCCACTTCTTCCCAACATGGGTCGACTGTAGACACCAGTCAAGCAGAAACCTCATTCATAGATGGTGAGGAAAGATTGAGAGTACTTAAAAGTAGAAAAGATGAAGCTGAAGTTGAATTGAATAGAATAGATCCCAATCCTGACTATTCTATGATAAAAGTCAGGTTTGATGAATGGGGACAGAAATTTGTGAGTCTGATAAAAGGTAAAGGTGTAGAATTTCCAATCTTACTTGATGGTTCAGTAGGCAAGAACTCTAAAGGTACTAAACCATCAAAAACTCTTTTAGATCAAAAGAATATCCTTAATCATCAAATTGAAAAGCTACAAGGGGAGAGAGATAGGTTGAGAGCTGAGAATGAAAGGTTACAAGCTCGAAACGATGAGATTGAAGGAAATATGACTATGAGAGATAAGGTGAAGAGGATCTTCAAGAAGTATGGATCAGCTGTAGGTGTGGTGATTGGTGTTATTGTGTCTAACCTGAAGAATGGATTGTCAACTGTAGGAAAAAAGGTTGGAAACGGATTGAAAGATATAGGGAAAAAGTTGGGTCAAATCCTACCTAGAATAATTGTGCAATCGCGAGCTTCATATTCAAAACAGCGGGTGAGGTCATTGGATTTCTGGGTAAAAATGCATGGCTTTTGATTATAGCTTTGGTGATGATTGTGGCAGAACAGTTTAAAAAGAAGAGAAGTTGAAATGAAAAGATGACTGTATTAACTTTGAACATCAGCGAACCTAAAACCTCAGTTCATTTTAATCCATCTATAGGTGATGTGAGAGAGATTCAAGTAATAGACTTCTTCGCATCCCAAGAACTTTCATCAATTTAACGGAAAGACAAGCATTAACTAGAGTAGAAGGTCCCAATGAAATTATTACTCTTGCCCCTAGATACTATACCCTCAAAGATTTAAAAAAAAGAGTTAGAAGTTAGTAGTGTTATTAGTCTAAAAGAAACGAATGGAGATTGTTACTTCCAAACAAGATATAAATTATAGAAGAAATGTTCGTGTTAACACAAGCTTCTTTTTCTCAGAAGAAAAATCCTCTGAGTCCCTAACGGGAATCAAACCAATGACCTTCTGATTACCGGTCAGACGCTCTAACTCACTGAGCTATAGGAACTCACGTAGAGAACGGGTCACTTAACTTGGTTCTTATAGACAGAATATCGGGTATATGTCCTGCTAACTGTTGGCTCAATATATCCATACGTTTATAAATTAGTAGTTGTATAAATATTCTCAGTTTGGAAATAACTATAGAAGAAATGTTCGTGTTGACACAAGCTTCTTTTTTCTCAGAAGAAAAAAAAAAAATAAATTGAAAGTCACTGAAGATCTTGCATGGCAACTAGGAGTACCAAAAATACTTACAGCTCATAAAGCTTACCCTTTGATATTTAAGAATCCTATAGAATACTTCGTGTATTGTAACATTGTCGATAAACAAGATTCCAACAGCAATGCTTACGGATCACAATCCATCAGCACTCCATCTCATTTACTGGCTGTGGTACCATCTGCAAGATACCCATCGTTGTAAATGAAATCACATCAACGTTCATTTATCAATGACTTTGACCTATCCATCAGTAATATTGATGGAAGCAGTCCAAACTTTGGTATGTATTCATTTGTAATCACCTTAAAATTATCATGAATAGAAGGTAAAATATGGAAGGTTACAATGAAATATACCCACAGTTAACCGAAGACACAACCACTCTGACCCGAAGCGGGGAAAACCTTCGTCTGCAGCAAGCTTCGCATTGGCTTGCATGGTTCGAGAATGAGCTTCGAGAGCGTGAGATCTACAAAAAATATAATCGAGCAAGGAGCATCCTAGTTAATATGTCAACTGGTAGTGGAGTACTGTCTTTTACTTTGAGTGCTGGTGGACTTGGTACAGGATTGACTGGAGTTGGTCTTCCTGTAGCGGTAAGCCTTGGTGCATTGGGAGGTATTTGTGCTGTCGTGAGTGTTATCACCGGGGTAATGGTGAAAAGTATTTCCAAGAATGTCACAAAGCATGAAAAGACTGTGTCGGTTTGTGAAGCGAAATTGAGCACGATCAATGATATTGTCTCGAAAGATCTTGAGGATGATAAAAGAAGTGCCGAAGAATTTCGTTTGATAAAATCAGAAGTTGAAAAATATCATGAAATGAAAAGATCCATCAGGAAAAAGTATATATAAGCGAAGTTAAAAACGAAGCTTACAAAGGCCCGACACCCAAACAAATTAAGAAGATGGAAGATCATATCCGTGCTGATATGTTGAAAAAACTAGGAACAGCGTGAGAAGCATAAAATGCAAAATAAGATGCAACTGTTTCAGCGCAGCTCCATACAATAATGATGAAGAAAGACCACCACTTTACAACCCAGATATAGATGACTAATAAAATTGTTGGATAGTGCATTTTACAAAAAAATGCATCGTACTGATAATTATTGGTCTCTTGAATTTGCAGCCTCACATCTTGACTCTCTTCTGGATGATTTGGAAGTGCATGCTGATAAAGATGATCTGAGAACAATTTTATTTTTCATCGATAGGTACATACTGGTTCGGGAACGCTCCGAGATAAGAAAGGCAATATTCAAAGATTTCAAAAAATTTGTAGAATTACTTCTGGAGGAAGAATAAGTTTAAAGTTAAGACCCTATTAGT
This sequence comes from Zoanthus gigantus, assembly GCA_025331005.2. NCBI lineage: Eukaryota > Metazoa > Cnidaria > Anthozoa > Zoantharia > Zoanthidae > Zoanthus > Zoanthus gigantus. The sequence continues at coordinate 12,560 of JAOBBB020083117.1, forward strand.
GTAAACGCTAATAGAAACAATGAGCGCTTGGAAAATATTTCAAGATCGGTATCCTAATGCCGATTTGTCTAGATCCACACAAAAAGACTGGTTCGGTGATGACAGTAATAATGTATATTTCAAGTCTAAGGATGGCTCGGAAATGATTCAAGTTTTCGATGGAGGTAAATTAATGTCAATTCAATACTTCTCCAAGGAGATGAAAAAGGCTTTGGGGCTCATCACGGATTTCCCTCTGGAGTTGACCTTGAATCCAAAACCAAAATTGCCTGTTCCAACTCTAGGTTACGCACATAAACCTCAAACTTTTGATTTCTCAAACCTTGATATCTTTGTCACACCAAAGATTCTTTCAAGCTGAAGTTTCGTGATGTCTTTACGAATACCAAGTTAACTCATCACAGCGCTAAAGAATCTCATAGATGGTTGAATTCTCCTGACATGAACTATTGGCTACAGCAACTGAACTTTGCAGTCTTGTGTGCGACAACTGGATGTGGGGTTATTAGTTCAAGGTTGCTGTTTGAGGATAAGATGAAGGATGGAATAGACAACGTGACTGATGATGAATTATAACTCCCGAAACAGGTTAGGTCATTTCTCTGGTTTCACGTGTATTTCACAATCAGAAGAGTTCTTCATGAGCTTGGTGGAATACAGAGTTCTGTAGCATTGCCTGGTGATAGTGCATTTGATCAGAAGAATAATACATATGATGTTCCATCCTATAAAAGACTGTGCAACGAGTTTGGGATTTCTCCGAGTACAGATTTCCGATTTCATAAAGGGATGAATCATGGATTGGGTAACATATACATTTATTACTCTAATTGGGGGTATTGTAAGACTGAAGCTCCTTATCCTGGAAAATGCAAGTTCATTGATAAGGTGGTACTGCTTCTGATGGGAACTTGATTCAGTACATCACGAATCAATTTTCTGAAAATCAGTATGAACATTTCGTGATTCCTATATCTTACGGGTTGACTAAATCTGGTCAAGCTAGAATCAACAAGAGGCTCATTAAGCCTTTACTCGTGGTACGCGTGGGACCGGGGACAAATCCCAAATATGGCAGTCAC